>BQNB010019679.1:0-41795 GCA_026074375.1 Tanacetum coccineum | reverse complement strand
TGTACAGTTTGGTAATTAAGGTATCTTATTAATTACGATTTTAATGCAAGAAGCTTAAAAGGTTGTACAAAAGCAATTGAATTCGTTTATAACTTTGGTGCATAAAATTATTGTACAGTTGGCTAATTAAGGTATCTTATTAATTACGATTTTAATGCCGCAAGCTTAAAAAGGTTGTACAAAACCTTATTAGTAATATATATACTAGTTTTAATGCCCGTGCACGCACGGGGCTTAGACATTATGTTTTTTTAAACTACATATATATATTTTTTCTGTTTTATAAGTTATGTTATAGAGTATTATCGAAATATATGAAGATAATAGATTCATTAAATCTTTTATATATTACGTAGTATATGAATTTGAGGATGATTACTAATTTTTTTCCTTTTGATTTACCTGTTTTTTGACTCGACATTGTGAGCCAACTAATCCCAGCGAAACAACCCTTTTAAGTAGCCCGGAGTCGGGTCAAGTGAACATTCGATGTGCTTCGGTTGTACAACATGATTTCACGCCGACGATGAAAAATCTACCAAAAACTCTTCGAGTAGATTTGAGATGTGATTAGATAATGTTAAATCTTTGTTTGTAAGTAAGAAATTGTTTACGTTTGTTGTATTTTAAAATATAAAGTCTAGAGGTTTAAAGTTTAAGGGGTTATTTGTTTATTTTTTAAAGTTATAATAAAACTTGTAAATTTATAAATTCTTTTAACTCCATATAATTTATTTAAAATTAAACTACTAAAGTTTTACTAATTATCTCTCATTTTTTTTAAGTTTTTGTTTTCACAAATTTGACACATATATTTTTATGTGTTTTTTTTTCTCCACCAATTTTTTTCAATTTTGACCAAATTGATTCAATTTTGACTTTTTATTAACCAATCAGATCGCACGATTTTGCCTATGTGGCAAAATCAAGCATTCTGATTGGTCCAATTTATTTTCACATAAGATTTAATCTGATAGAAAACTCAGAAATGATGTAATTCTTTTATTATATAAAAGATTGAATCCGGCATATTAGTTTATATAAATTGATACTATATAGTAGAGGTGGCAAATGGGTCGGTTCGGGTCGGTTTGTGTCATGGGTCAAATGGGTTTTGGGTCGAACGGGTCATGGGTCAAATGGGTCATGCTTTAAGAATTGATCAAATGGGTAAATTTACACTTTTGGTCCCCTAAGAAATTTACACTTTTGGTCCCCTAAGAAATTTACACTTTTGGTCCCTCCATGTTTTTTTTTAATCTTAAATCATGTCTTTTTAATCTAATTGTGTTTAGTTGAGTATCGTTTGTGGTTATGTTGATTGTCTTACTACATCTATGTTGGTGTGATTCTGGTTTCGTGTAGAACATATGTATTAATCAAATTCAATGAATTTACATAGACTACATTACATTAAAAAGGAAACTGAAACGCAACTTAACCTTAAGGTGGCTAGCTCGGGCCTAAATCAACGGGTGCTATGCCTATAAGAACGCATTAGGCTAACATCCCCCTCAAATTCATAATGTCGCAGCAGTGAACATTGAGAGTGGTTGTCACACATTAAAAAAAAACTTACAAACTGAAAAACTAAACGTAGGCAGCTGACTCGTGCAAGAGTGCAACATTCGGTGCTACGCTGAGTCTCACATCCGAGTGCAAATTCAAATTGTAACAAAGCAAAATAGGTCTAAAAATAAAGAACGAGGTCGATGCAAATACCACCCAAAGCTGATTGCAAAATAAGAGCAGCAGCACACAAATAAAGAGATGAACAAGCAAATGCAGGCAGTAAGACAAAGCAGATTCATTTCCAGCTCTGATGCAAAGCCAGACGTCATCAAGTGAAACTAAGCGTTAACCGAAAACATGTTGTTGGATAGCCGAGATGCTATTAACATAACTACTCAAGGACAAATTTTCCCCCCCCCCCCCCCCCCCCCAAAATAATTAAATTAAGTCACAATACAAAATCATATTACCAATCACAAATTCTATACAAATACTATAAAATTAATACCAATGCCTACGCGTCTTTGTTTTTCTCGATCGTTACAGCGGAGCCATTAAACACGAACAACTGCTAATAGAGCAAAACGCCTAAACTAATCAAACATAAATTCCAAACCAAAAACAGTCCAACTTAGACTAAAAAAATAACGAAACGGATTATGAAAAACTAATAAAATAATTGGGGGAATTTCATATATACCTACTAAAACTTGCATAATATCATATTTACCTAAAATACAAGTTTTTGATGCATAATGTACAATAATGTTTAAGCATGTTTTTGGTATATATTACAATAGTTGTTGATTACCATTACACTCGGTTTAAGAAACAGCTAATATATTTGGTTTTGATTAAAGCTGCAATGTCAAATCATCCGTCAGTTATTCGAATCCAATTGGTGAAAGCCTGAAACAAGTTTGAGTCATCTTTGACGTCTACATTTAACACACTAAGGCTCAAGTTCAAGATTTACACTTAAGCTGATTTAGGCTCCCGCAGAATCTAAACGAGAGCCACAAAAAAATAAGAATTATATAAGCAAGTATATGTACTTTTGTATGTGTGTTTATAAACAAGCTTAAAATATTTAAATGAGCCACATATACTAGCATGCCTAACAAGACTTTGCTTAACAAGCCGAGTTTAAGTCTGAACTTTTACTTCACACAAACTCATAATAAAAGACGAGTCGAACGCGAGTTTGTAGTGTATATCGCAAGCCAAGCTCGAGCTGCAAAACTAATGCTTGAATCGAGCTCGAGGTCAAGCCTTCTAAATGTAAATGAGCTCATTGTAGTCCCTTTTGAGTTCCGTACAAAAAAAATTTCAATCCAAAAGTTAACTGAATTGAACTGAACAATCATAAACCAAAACCATTTGCATCCAACCCAAACTAAAGAAAAGTAGATAAAATGAAGGTATCATCTTACGAAAAGACATAGTAATGTATAATAGAACGACACTAGATAAAACTCAGTGTCATAACAAACTACTTTTCTTATGTGGTAAACCCTAAAGGCAATTAATCTTTTCCTGTTTTTCCTCATCGAGCACCAGGAATGCATAAACGCCACCTAACGTGAGCTTCGTTGGGCAGTTCGCGTTACAGCTCCACTATGGCTCGTTAGATGGTTACGTTATGTGTTTCGTTGATAAACCAACGGGTCGGTAGCATCTCTTATTATGCTTTTTTTTTTTTTTTTTTCCCCCTAAGAAAAACGACCGTGTTTGAAGACATAACGGCTATATTTTTAATTGTTTCAATTCCACTTTACCTATATAAACCAATCTTTATCTCACATTTTTAATAAACACAAATTTATTTTCCCATTCTATAGCAACAATATCTAATAACCCAAATGATTATTTGAGTAATCAATTGTTCATCACTGCGGGAGCCCACCACACTCGTCACACGCAGTTCGTCAAAGTCCTGTCAGACAGCGCTTACATGGCTACGCGACAGTTCACATCTCGACGCACTACACAAGACGTCCCAGTCTGACACATTCGCGTAGGAAAGCGATAAAGTAGCGCACAATTATAGGCTATAAGTAACGAATACACGATCTATGATACACACACGTGCAGTTAATAAACAGCACGCATGATCTTCAGTCAGTGCGTACAGCGATAATTAACATAACAAGTATCAGACAAAAGAGAAACGTGATCACCATTTGATACACACACAACGAGGTCTCAGATATCAAGAAACTAATAATGTCTTACTAAGTATCTGTCAACACTCATCTAGCGGATACTGTACATACATATAGGGAAGACGATCAGACGATAGCAAGAGGAGGATAGAGGCCAGAGACTAAGTATTCGTCACTAGAACACAGCGAGACTACCTAAAGCGTGGAAAACCTCAAATACTCAGCAACAAAACACTGAACTATAGAGAGGTTCTCTTATGTGTCAGTCGCCTATCGCCTCGAACTACAGTACAAAAGCAACAAGCACGGACGCGCGCAGATACATATGTTTAGCAGGTCGATCCAATATGAGGCACGCAAGAGGAGAAATAGAAAAGATAGCGGATTTAGTGGTACTAATAAAGTATTTCATATAAGCAGATAACTCTCAGAAGCGCTACAATATCTGATAATTTAGATCACGCTTCTCCAATAAGAGAGGCAGCGTAAGTAGATAGTGCGGATATACCGGCAATCATGACGCTTGCACTGACCAACACACACACACACACGAAAGAATAATTTACTTACGCAGCAGCACATACGGCTACAAAGAGCAGCGCAGAGCAGTCGAACAGCGATTTCAACAACATCTAACGAAAAGCTCATACACAATATCTGAGCAAAGAATCATACAAGCACACAGCGACAATTACCTACCACCATCCAACAACAAACCAACACAAGCGAAGGGAAGACCGGACCTCAAGCCGAACCGGGGAGCACACGCACGAGAAAAAGGCACAACGTACTACGCGCTAAAACACAGGGAGACAACCGTTGCAGCGAAGAAGTTAGCACAGGACGTGCAGGACCCACACTAACAGCGTCGACCGCTCGATAACGGCAGTAACACACATTTATTTGACACGTGAAGATACGAGAGCGAAAAGGAAGGAAACATTAACATGCTGAGTATATACTACTCTGATTTCAGATTACACTGCATGATATGAGGATAAGCCAATATGTCACTCGGTACAACATACTCACGAGAGTGTTTGACAGAGTTATTTATGATTGTGGAAATAAGGTGCGTATAACTTATGATCGTTACAGCGAACAGAGCGTCGCTATAGCGCCTACTATAAATAGCGTAGACCAAGATTCATGCATGAGAGCGTCAGAAGATGAGTCAGCGGAGGGCGTTGATTGCAAATACACACGAGATTACGCACAAGTGTGTTACTATGACTAATAGTAGAACGTATGAGTTAGCGTTTAGGTGCGACGGTAAAAGTTGTGAAAATAGCAGATGGATGTTTTGAATCTGGCAAAAAACAGCATGAAGGAGAGTTTAAATGGATGAGAGGTTGAAGAACTTAGCAAGCGGGTCGAGTGCAGATACGTTGCGTAATTACCCCAAAGTCTGGATGTGCCTCAGAGAAAGCACAGTATCGTTCTCAACCTACCGCGCAAGAGAGGTCACACACACACACAGCGGAGCGTCGGCGAAGAGCATATCTAACACGCGAGTACACAGAGCTACTACCGGGATAGCACGTAACAGGACATATAAGTAACAAAACAGAAAGTGCGAAGAAGCGTACGCAGGTCAGCGGACACACTCGAGGGACACATAAGCACGTCTCGTTGAACACTCTAGATCGGGCGAGTAGACAGACCGAACGAGTCTTCAAGACGCTACTAACGTGATTGGACAACTGCACAAGTGAAAAGATCACCGAAGGCTGTTGAACAAAGTCTATCACACGAACATCTGAGATGGTTATCTGCGGCGAACAAACACGACTGAGAGTGGGTCAGTTTCTATCAGCGGGATGAAACGAGATGCAAGAGGAACAGAATTCCAGGCAAAATATAGGCATACTCGTCATGTCCGAGCGTCAGATAGTACTGTTATTAGATAGCGTATTGTAGTTTGTTCAGATAGTAACAGTATATGCGTGTAAGATATTTAGTCATATCAAAGTGCAGTCATAGGATTTCGCTCTCTACGAGTTGGTTTGAAAGTAAATACATTTGTATTGTTCTTATTAGTTATATGTGAGAAATATTTATCTCTATTATATATATTAGAGTTGAGATAAGACGCGCCACAGTAATGAACATAGTCATTGTAGAGTCTTATTAGAAACAAGAAAAGAGTAAAATAAACAAGATGGGGAGCGTCAAAAAGTATGTTCAGTAGGTCAATGTATCAAGAATGAAGTTAGCGATAAATATGCTACTCTTGATGATGTAACAGTAAGAGCGTGTGCATTCGGCAGAGGCTAGTGTGTAATATCTAGATATAAATACACACACATACACACTATAAGTACCGTAAGATATGTATGAGTGAAGCAGTAGACGAATGCAAGGTATTGATATTAGCAAACACCGTTGCTCATATAACTAAACATGTACACACGGATCGAGGTAGACATCAATACTACATCACTCTAAGAGATGTACTGCGGCTTTCACAGAGTATACGGAAGTACAAGTTAGATGATACTCATCTACTATACTACTGAATCTTTTTGAGAGGACAAGCGTAGTTGCGTATAATTGAAGTATACACACTGTGTGCGTTAACCATACACGGCAGGGTAGTTTACTCGTGTAAGTAGCATGAGAACAGACACATACACACACTGGAGGGCGACACGTCACAATTAGTTATCAGGCTAATAGATAGATAGGATGACTAGAACTTAAGATCAATGAATACGAGGGAAAGAGATATCTAAGAGAGTGGTTCTATACTGTTATTTACGCCAGAGGTTCAAACTCATTATACGCCGAGTAACAACAGTTATGAATAGATTGTGCGTATAGGTGTCCTGAGCTGTAATCATGGCATTAGAGTTCACGGTAGTGAACTTGCGCGCAAATCGCTACACAACTAATTAGACTAGAAGTTGACACATGATTGTCTCATGTCACGTGCATGGGTACCGCGAGTGGGATGGCGCGCGAGTAGCAGATTCGACGTATTCGGATTTGGACTAGTAGACTAGGGTCTGTGGTCTGATCTAGACTCTGAGGGAGGGGGACAGGAGTGGTGTGCGCGAGAGAGCCGAGAGTGTGTTATGTCTATGCTCTGTGTATTGAAACACGATGATGTGAGAGACGAGTTGATGGAGGGGGAGAAGGCTTGCGTGCTGTGCGTGTTTGCGTGTGCGTGTGTGTGCGGTGCGCGCGATGTGCGTGTGAGGTTGGGGGTGAGTGAGTGGCGGGGTAGGGAGAAAAGGCAGGGTGTAGTAATGTGTAGTTAGTATGGAGGAGGTAACAAGTATGTGAGATCTACATTGTGATTATGTTTTTCTTGTATTGTATACAGTCGAGTGATCTCGGTTTATTTTGGTACAGTAGCATTATTTAATTAAGTGTGTTCTTGAGGGATGAAAGGAGGTTGGTCTATAATTTGTATGCAGTCACTCTGTTACAGATAGATGTCATGTTGAATTATGGTTTGTGAACAAAGGTAGAAATTTGTAAATATTCTTATCTCATTTGAATTTGTATACTTTCAGTGGTCGTTGAGTACAAGTTGCGTGAGAGAGGACATAGTGAGAGTGAGAAGATGATATGCAATAAGTTGATAGAAGTATGGGACAGGATTTGTATAATTTAGGTGATAGATTACTCTCGAGCTACATAGACTAGGGTATATGTATGTAGGATCACGATTGGTATCTACTATCACATATTTTTTATGTTGCACTCGTGTACGAGAATAGCGCGCAGAGCTAGGATCGAGTGCTATTAGGAAGAAGTCACAAAAAAGATAGGTGACAGAGATTAGTATCAGCGGGGTGTGTCTAGGAGTAACACGAGGTAGTATATTTAATTAGTCTTCTTAGCTGAGTCAGACAGGGAGATAGTCGTGTTGAGTGAGGAGATGGTAGCTGTAAAAAAATTGTCGTTTGATTTATAGGTTTCGGCTAAATGTCTTTACCTTAACAGTTAGGTAAAATAGATCTGTCACTGAGTAGATGGGGTTGTTGTTCTGGTGAGGTATGAGTGTAGTTAGGATTGTATATGAAGGGTCGTGGGGGCATATTGATGGTTGTTGTTTTAGGTTCTACTAGATTACGAGTGGGGGGTGAGAGAGTGGGGTGAGGATTGTAGTGATAGATCTTTGATTTCTTACAATGTTTCATTGTTGCGAAGTTTGTAGTGTAATATTCTTGGTAGGACTAGATTTGGGCGTGAGTTATGTTTGTTGGTTGACAGTTAATTCTTTGTAAAGGATATTCTTAGGATGTCAAGATATAAAGTAGTACGTAAGGGTAGTTTTTTTTTGTATAGATAATATACTCATTTATATTAGTTGGAGGAGGTGTTTACTATTGAATTGTTTGTAACTGGTAGATAGTTATAAATTAGGTAGATGTTGTTAACGGGATTTAGTGATTTACAGTATGTTGATTGTGTCGATTTATAATGTTATGTACGTACGTGGTCGTGTTGATCTGTCACTTTGGCTTTTGAAATTAAATGGAGGAAGGGATGGCTAGGGGTGTGACTATCTGATGGAGGAGGGTCTAGTAAGATGTAGACCTACAACAGAGTGATAGAAATTGAGGTTGATGTCTAGTATGAAGGAGGTAACGGACGAGGGTGGATTTTGGGGGGCTTATATTTTGCGAAGAGTACGAGTGAGAATGTAGTGTAGCGAAACGGAGATTCATGTGTACTTGTTGCTATGAGAGATGTCTAGTGTATAGTGTGGTAGGGGCTTGACTGGTTGCGAGAAAGTGGACCAGGTCATGTTTATTCTAGGTCGTGTAGGAGTACCAGACAGGAGTTACATACATTGTAGATCAAAAGAGGTTCATGAGGGAAGATGTAAGGAAAGTGAGATTTGGTGTATTCGTGGGCGGACGAGTGTAGAGGCGTGATACGCAGATACTTTGAGAAGGGGATTGCAGTGGTACCATTTATCTTTGCACGATTTGGGCGCTGACTCTGCGGATCAAGAACATTGTGACGTGTGGGATGGAAGTGTTGCAAGATGTCTATATGGTAGAATATGTATTGAACGCATACAAGTTTTTTGAGTATCTTAAAATAAGTTATTAGGTTATTAATGTCTCTCTCTCACACTAGAGGAGAGTATGAATTATTTCTAAGTGCTCTATGGAATTGAGGGTGTAGTGAATGGTCAGTATTGATTAGAGAATCAGTATGTGTTGACGAGCGACGTTATCTGAAGGGTCTATTGGCACTGGGTGTGTGTAGGTAGAGTGGATCTAATCTGCAGTGGTTTTATCTAGTGGGGTCATGTGTTGATGTGAACTGGGTTAGTTAGATATGTAGAATGGTTTGTCTGTTCTAGTAGTTGATTCTCTTGTTATTTTATTACGTCATTGGTTAATCCATAGAGTTGTGCGAATTTGGCTTCTGTGGAGGGAGTGGTTATTGTTTTATGTTGATCTATAGTGGTGTCTGGATGTACATGAGTAGAGAGTGCGGTGATTTAGTGTGTTCAGGAGATGGGTGAACTTGGTGAAAAGGTGTTGTGGACACGAGTTTGTGGTTTATGTGACACGGTGGGAGGTTGGTGGGAGGTGTGAGATGGATATATGGTGTATGTGGATGTCTGGTGATATTCGTGAGATCAGGGTTTGGGGTGGGTACATCATGCTGGTTAATTTTACTAATTAGGTCTGTGTATTGAGGTAGAGGTGGGGGATAATTTAAGCAAGGACGTTTTGTTTTTGGGTCTCTGAGACTTAATTCATATATGAGTGTGGTGGTTGGCGGGGGGTAGAGTTCTTAACGGAGTAGTTGGAGGAATGATTAGAGTCATGGAGCGTTCTGGTGGAGTCTGGGGAATATAGGCGTACCATGAGTTGGCAAGTTTGATGTAAGGGTGTTGGAGAGGTACGTGTGTTTATGGAGGGTGTTTGAGGACGGCAGTTTACTTGAGACTAGTCATTGTGTGTAGAGTGGGATGGGTGTGGTTAATTTGTGTGGACATATGTAGTCTACATTCTGGATGTAGAAGTGGTATGACACACAGGACATTGTTTGTGTCAGTTGTGGTAGGGTTTGTGTGTGGGGAGTGGATATTATTGGTGTGGTGGTGATGTGGTAAGTGGGGGGATTGGTTTTTGTATTATTGTGTGTGAAGATGGTTGGTTATAGATTCGGATTGTGAGGGTGTCGTCAGGATAGTGAGTTGTGATTTGATGTTATGAGTTTTGGGTGTGGATGTGGGTGTGGAATGGATCGATCAAGTGAGACGTGAGGGAATAGTGTTTCATCTCGCATTTATGGAGTCTAATGTTTGATGCATACTAGGGAAGAGTTTGGAGGTGCAAGTGCAGTCTATATAGAAGGGATAGACTGTATCTGCGTGGTGTGTTTCCAGGGGGTATTTGTGGGTGTGTTGGTGGTATAGGGTGGTGTGTTTTAGGTTTATAGATGTATGTGCAGTTGTTAGTCTGTGGTATTGGATAGTCTATATGGATGTAGAGTCTATGTGCGGTTTTTGCAGAGTTGTGTGTTTTATGTCTTAGTTTGTAGTGATTTATTAGGGTTGGGGGGTTTTATGAGGAGGGTATTAGTGTGTTGGGAGGTAGGAGGGTTAAATTGATAGGTATATGGGATTCTGGTAGAGTTGAATAGGAGGAGGGAGTTAGGTACATAGGGTAGAAGTGGATAAGGAGGAGTTGTGATAGGTAGGGGGGGTGGATGAGGAGAATAGGAGGACTAGGGGATGATAGGGTCACTAGGAGGGGGGTGGGGACTAGGATGACTAAGAGGGATAAGGAGACTAGAGGGAACTAGAGGGAAGGTAGAGGAAAGGGGAATGGAGAGGGGAGAGAGGGAGAAGGGTTAAGAAGGGTAGGGGGCTAGTGGGGGGCTAGAGGGGGAGAGACAGGGATAGTAGAGTAAGGGGAGGGGACAGGGAGGTAGGGAGTAGGTAGGAGTAGAGGGGGGAGGGGGAAGGATAGGAGGACTAAGTAGGAGGGGGGGGAGAGGGGAGTCTAGAGGAGACAGATAGTAGGATAGGAGGAGAGAGAAGTAGAGGGGTAGGGAGAGAGTAGGGTAGAAGTTTAGGGGAAGGAGAGCAGGAGGGGGGGAAGAACTAGAAGAGGGGAGATACTAGGGAGGGAAGGGGGGTGGTAGAGAGTGGGGGGGGGAGGGAGAGGGGAGGGAGGAGGAGATAGAGGAGGTAGGGGGAGTGGGGGTAGAGTACGAGGAGGGGATAGGAGGAGCAGAGGAGGAGGGACCTAGGGAAGGGAGTGGAGAGGTAATAGGGGGGTAGCCTAGAATAGGGAGAGTAGACAAGTTTAGATAGAGGAATAGGGAGAGAGAGTGGAGTATAAGAGAGAGGGGAGGGGCTTAGATAGGAGTGAGAGAGGGGAAGGGGAAATATAGGGGAGAGGGCTATAGTTAGCTAGCTATATCAAATGGAAGAAAGTAGGGAGGAGAGGAACTAGTGCAGGAGGGGTAGAGGGGGAGAGGTGAATAGGTATAGGAGAAAGTTATAAGAGGGAGGGGGAGGGGGGAAGGGGGGGGGAGGGGGAAAGGGCTAGAGAGGGGAGACTAGAGGAAAAACTAGGAGAAGGAAGGAAAACTAGGGAGAAGGGATCGAGAGAGGGAGGTAGAGGGAGGTAGAGTAAGTGCTAGGGTTATAAGTGGGAGGACTAGGAGGGAGGGAGTAACATATGAGAGGGGGGGGACTAGAATGTTGGAGGAGGAGGGGAGTTGGGAGGAGAGAGGATAAAAGAAGGGATATGAGAGGGAGATAGGGAGTTAGGGGGGGGTGTAATAGGTAAGGAGAAGGGGGGGAGGGAGAAGGGAGAGAGAGGGAAGTGGGGTATGGTAGGAGAAGGGGGAGGGGAGAGTACTAGGGAAGTAGGAGGGGAGGGAGGGACTAGGGGGAGAGAAAAGGGGGAGAGAGGTGGAGGGAGAGGGTGAGAGAAGTAGGGGAGTAGAGGTAGAGGGGTATAGGGAAGTAGAATAGGGAAAAGCATAGGGAGCTAGGCTAGGTAAGGAGGTGTGAAAGAAGGGGGGAGGGAGGGGGGGGAGGTGGAGAGCTAGTACTAAAAGAGGGGTTGAAAAATGGTGGGAAAGAAGAGGCGAGAGGTGGTCTAACTAGAGGAGGGAGAGGGGAATAGAGGGTAGAGTAGTAGGTAGGGATAGGAGGGAGGAAGGAGGAGAAGGGGTAGGGAGGGGTAGGTAGGGCAGATATAGTGAGGAGAGAGGAGAGGGGGTAGGAGGTAGAAGCGGGGTAGGGGATAGGAGAGGGAGTGTAAACTAGGGGGAAGTAGTAGTAGGGGAATATGAGAGGAAGGGGAAAGAAGACTAGGAGAAATTAAAGGTTAGAAAATAGCTAGGGTGGGACTAGGGAGGAGGCTATCTATTTACATGTGGGATGGCGAAGGAGATGGGCGAATCGGAGTTGATATGCCTAGGAGAGACAATTGGTCAAGAAGTTGGATTAGGTGATCATACAACTACTCTCGGTTCTCCTAAGGATTCGTCTTGGTGCGGTGGTTGTCTTGGGGCTCTTACATTTTGCCTGATTTCTGTCGGCTGGGCGCTTGTCTCTCGTACTGTTTGCTCACTCTTCGCTCTTTCCTCTCCACGCACCTCTTCTCTCTCGCGTTCTCTTCTCACTTTATGAGTTCCGTCCACTACTCTTCTCTCTACTCTTTTCTTCGTATCTTTTTCCCTTTTCTCGCCGTGTGCCTTTCGACATTTTTCTTTTCTCCCTTCCTGATCTTCTTTTTTTTCTTTGCTCGTTTAGCTCTTTACTTGTTCTTATTCCTTCCTTATCTTTTATCTTGTTCTCTCCCACCTCTTCTTTGCATCCACCCACCTTTCTCTCCTACCTCTTTCATTTGACACTTCGTCCCTTTTCACTCTCTTTTTTTCACACTCGCTCAATCTTCTTTTCTATTATTTTTTTACTTCATCTTCTTTCATTCCCTGTGTTAATCCGTCTTACACCTCTTTTCCACTTCCAACGTTCTTTCTCTTCCTTACGGTTCACCGTCACCACTTTCCACTTTTTCTTACCTCTTCTCCACCACTCTATCGCTCCTTTCTTTTTTTTCTTGCTTCTTGTGGTACACCTGCTCTCCTATCATCTTGGACTCATTACCTTTCTTCTGACTCTGTTTGTTCTTTCCCCACTCTACTAACCCTAGTTCACTACTGACTGTTCTTCCCACTAGCCGTTTTGCCCTTATCACTTGTATCTGATTTACCACTCCTCTTCTTTTATTTCTATTCTTCTGCTCTAACCTCTACTCCCTTATCTCTTTCTTTATACTTTACCCCTCTCAGCTGTTCTACTTTACTCAGCCTCTCTTCGTTTTCTGCTCTGCTTCTCTTCGCTCCACTTCTTTAGCTTTTTACTTCCCACTTTTACTTTACTTAGTTTTTTCTCGTCTCCTTACCTCACTCACTTTCTTTCCTTCTCCACTTCTTCGTTTTCTGTCTTTTACTGTTCTACACTTCTCTTTTTTTCTACTCCTTATACCTTTCTATTTTTTTCTTTATCTCACATACTTGCTCTGCTCTCTTCTCTTTGGCTCTTTCGTTAAACTCTCTTCTCCTTATTCCTTCGTCCTTAACCCCCCCACTCTTTTCTCCCCCACTTTAACGCTGATGACCCCTTCCTCTTTCTTTCCCCACTTATTTTCCACTTCTCGTCCCCACTCTTTGCTACCAACTGATCCCTCTTTTTCCCTATTCACCTTTCTGTTTTCTTTTTATCGCACTTCTCTTCCTTTACACCTTACTAACGATTTGTACCTGTCTCTCGTGTGCTCTCGTTTTTTTTACGACAATCACTTATACCTCTGTTCTCTTAACACACTCCGTCTTCTGTTTTTCGCTTCACTCTCCTTTATTATACTTTTTTCTTCTCCTTTTCTCGCTTTCCACGTTCTTCGTTATTCTTTCCCAGCTCTCTTCCTTACTCCTTCCACTTCCTTTATTTCTTTCTCTCTCGCTTCCATACACTCCTTCCATTACTACGCTTTTCTGTCTTCTTCTCAGTTCTCAACTCTTTAATAAGCTTTTTCTTACTTCTCCCTCGTTCGCAACTGGCGACCCACTCCTTAATGAAACTCCTATTTTGAACTTGTGTCTTACATTTGTCTTTTAACGCTTGCTTTCTTTTTTCCTACACTCCTCTACTACTTCACTTTTCTGAACTTCTTTTTACCCCACTCCGTTCTTTCTACTTTTACACCGTACTCCCACTCTATTTTCTCTTCCTACTTGCTATCTTTTGGTTTTTTAACTTGTTATCTTTGATTTTCTTACTTTCTTTTTCCCATGCTATGTTCTGTCTTTTCGTTCTCTTTACACCCAACTTCGTTTAATTTTGTACCACTATTTTTTGTTTCTTATTGTTAACTATACGTCTTTTTTGTAACTCACTTACTATCTCGGCGTCAATTCTTCCAACTTTTTTTTCTCACTCTTACTTGCTCCACTTACACTATTCCACTTTTATTATTCCACTTACATTCTATCCTCCAGCTCTTCTCTCTTATATTCCTCTGTCCACTTTCGTCTACTTTTCTTAGGCTTGATACTCTCCCTCTCTCTTTACTTCTTCTTTACCTTCCTCTATCCACTTTTCCGTTTCTTACTATCTTTTAACTAACTCTCTCTTCTGTTTTTTACCTAACTCGTTCTTTTGCTTTTCCACTTTCTTCTCCGTTTTCGACTCTCTTTGGTCGCTTTCGTGTCCCCTTCGCCCCTTTTACCCTTCCAATACTCTTCCTTTCACAAACTCTCGTTTCTACTTTTGCCTTTCTCCTTCTTCCTTACTCGTTTTTCATTTCTTTCTTACTCTTTCCTTTTTCATTCCCACTCTGTTTTTCCTTTTTTACTCTTTCCTGTACATCTGTTCTCCCTACCAGCATTGTCTTCTGGCTTCTTATCTCTCGGTTTTTCTCTACTTTATACTCGTTTCGTCTACACTTTCCCACTTCTCTGCAACGGTCTTCCCTTTTACTTTCCTCGTTTCCTCGAAGTAATTTTTTTATTTTCCTTTTCTTCTTGTTTCCCACGTTTTCTTTCCACTAATTTTTACCTTTTGCTTTCGTTAACTTTTTATTTCTCCCACTTCTCCACTGCCTTTTTTTACTTCACCTTTCTTTCTTTCACACTTCCCGTACGCTGTTTCAACGTCTTTCTTCTCATACCTGCCTACTCTATTTTTTCTTTTCTCCTCTCGACTACCTTTCTTTCATTAACTACTCGTTTGTTCACTTACTTTGTTGCTTTCTCCTATCACAAAACGTACACTTGCTTCGCTTCTTTACTATCTTCTAAACACCTCCACTTGATTACTACTTTCTTTTTTTCTAATTGCTATCTACTCTCCCCTATTCACTCTACTTTCTTCCACTTCCTTTTACTCTACTTCTACTTTTTGCTCTTTTTTCTCTGCCTTCCATGTCTTGTTTCTCTCCTTTAGTACACTCTTCTCTTTCTTATTTTGCACTTCTTTTTACTTATTTCACGTTATTGCGCGGAACTTCACCTGCCTTCTTATGATCTTACACTTTCTCTACCTTTGTACCACTTTCTCTTCTGTCTTGCTCTCTACCTTCTCTTGTTTTTTCTTTTTCACCTTCTCGTCTGTAACCCCCACTTGCACCACTCTTTCGCTTTAACACTCTTTTCCTTCACTACTTTTCCAACCTTCGTCTTAATCTATCTTTTCTTCTCGTCTTTCTTTCCTTTCTCTTTTAGAACCCCACTTCTGTCCCTCTTACTTCTGCTGCTGTTTCCTTTCCTTTTTTTTGTTCACTTTTCCACTAGCCTCCTTTACCCCACCTCTCATCTCCACTAGCTTCACTCCTTTTTTTTCTCGCCACCGTTGTCTCTCTCCTCACTTTTAACCTGCTTTCTCTTGCTTTCTCTTCATCTTCTTTTTTGCACCTCACTCTCTTTCTTTTTCTTCACCTTTTTCTTCTATTACTCCCATCTCTCCTCGTCATCCCCCCCCCATTTCTTCTTTCTCACTTATTCTCTCCACTATACTCACTACCTTTTCCTCTTCTCTCTCTATATTTTTCATCTTTTTATACTTTCTCTTTTATTGACTGTTTCTCACTATCTTCCTTACGTTTCCTTCTCTTTCTTTATCTTTCTTTGTTATCTCTCTTCTCTTTTTTGACTTTTTACACATTCGCTCTTCTTTTTGACAAACTTTTGTTACTTCGTTGTTCTCTTCTCTTTTTCTCACTGCTCGTTCCACTTACACTCTCTTCCACTTTTCCACTCTTCTCTTAGTTGTCACATTACTTTCCCCCACTACTTTTTTTCGTTTGCCTTCTCACGCTACAGATACCCATGCCCCGCGTTCACTTTGTTCTTCTCTCTTTCTTCACTAAATTCTACTCTCCTTTTTTCCTCCTCACTTACCTCCCCCACTCGCTTTCTTTCTTCTCCACTGCGTATACCACTTTACTTTTACTAACTTCTATTTGTTGCACTTTTGCTTTTTCTACTTTAGTTCACTTTGTTCTCCCACTTCTCTTTTTCTCTCACATCTACGCGTTCTTTTTTTTACTCAGACAATCTCCTTCTTCTAAACTAAACTTCTACTTATATTACTTTGCGTCTTCCTACACCTGACCCTTTCTTGCTTGCTGTACTGCTTTGTTTCTCCTTCCTTCTTCTCTACTTTTTTGTCCCCACTCTACGCTCTGTTTCTTTCCTCTCTCTACGTACCTCTCCTTTCTCTTTTCTTGCGATCACTCAAACCCTGCTTTTATTTCGATACTCACTCTGTTTTCCATTCTCTCGCCCACTTCTTTTCACGTCTGCCTTTAACTGCCCACACTCTTCATCACCCACGGTTCTCTTCACTTCTTTACCTTAACCCTCGGTTTTTCTTTCTTTTACTTATCTTTTTCCTCCACTTTCTGTTCTTGTTCTTCCCTTATTTTCCTTGTTAACCTACTCTCTTTTTACTTCCCCCCACTTGCACTGTTCTCTTTTCTACTTATCTTCCTTTACTATGTTCTTCTGTCTTCTTTTTCTCTACACCACTCGTTTTTTCCAACTTCTCTTCTTTCCCACTTGCCACGTTTTTCTCTATCCACTTTTCTTGCTTTCCACTTTACACGTTTCTCTGTTTACAGCTTTCTTTACTTTTACCACTCCCCACTCACTTTTTCTTTCCTCCTCGTGTATCACTGATCGCCACCCTCTCTGGTTTCTATTCCTCTGTCCTTTTTACACTCACCTTCCTCTTTCTTCACTTTTTTTCTGTCCTCTTGTCTTTCCCTTCTCCACTTACCCACCTCACCTTTTTCTTTTCTCACGCTTGACTAGACTTTCTCTTACGTTTTTTTTGTTTCAACCACTCGCTGCCCTTTTTGTCTTGCTTGCACGTTCTTGTGATTTTACTTCTTCCTGTTCTCTCACTTACCCCCTTTCCTCCCCTCACCTCCAGTTCTTTCCCCTTATCCTACTAAGACTCCGCCTTTTGTTCTCTTCTTACTTTACGCTCTTCTCTTCCCCTCTCGTTTTTATCACTTCTCCTATCTCTTTTTTCCAACTTCGTCGTCTAACTTCCTCTCTTACGTGGACCATCCTGTTCTAAACGCTACTTCTCTCTTTTCTTGTTGCTCCACTTCTGTTTGTTTACTATTTTAATTCATCACTTTCCTACTTTTTCTTTCTACCATTTCTCCCGTTGCTTCACTTTTCTAACTTCTTCTTTAATTTCTGACTTGCTACTTTTTACTTTATTTTTGCTCTTATTCTCCTCACGTTTGTTTCCCTCACGTTTCTCACCCTACTGTTTCTTCACATCGTCTCTGCTGCTCCTTTTTCTTTTCACTCCTCTTTAAATACCCTCGTTTTTTCTTTTCCACCGGTTCCTTTCCCACTACGTGCCCACTCTTTTTCTTCGTTCTTTACCGTTCTGTTCCTCACCTTCTCCATACTTTTTCCTACACTCTTTTCAACCGTTTTGTAGCCACTGAACTTTTCCTGCCTCTGTTTTTCCACTTCCACTCACTCCGTTTCCCCACGTTTTCTCTCTTAACGATTTCCTGCTCTTTTTTGTTGTCTTCGACTTCTTTGTTGTTCTCTTTTTTATACTTTCCTTGGTTCTGCTTGTAACCCACTCTCGTGTCTGTTTATCTTCTTTTTCTTCCTTTTTCCTTCTCTTCTACTAACTTCTTTTCTGTGCGTTCCTCCGCTTTTCCTAGCTTGCTCTCTCTTCCACTTCTCCTCCACACACCTTTTCCTTTACTCCCCGTTTTTAGCCTTTCGTAACTTTCTTACTCCCTTGCTATACTTTTTTTCCTTTCACTCCTTTTCTATCTTTCTCTGCTCTCCTCTCTCTTCTTAACACCCACTCTCTTTTAACATCTTACCGCCCCCACCCCCTCATCAACCCACATACTCAACAAAGATAAATTACAACTAAAACCCCAAATAAACAAAATACACCTATAGTAAACCATAAATGTCCAACCTATTCGTTAATATTAGTAAAGTTGAATATCATTAACACATCCCATACCAAACCCCCCATCTCCCTCACCACACACCGAAGCTAACCAAAACTACCAACCAAACAAAAACAAAAGACCCATATCCAAAAAGCAAAATTTTATCAACGAAAGACAAGCAATTAAGAACAATGATACTCAAACACATTTTCACCAAAAATAAAGTAGGACTACAACAGAAAACACATCAATCCAAAAAACATAAGAGACAGATCAACAATATATAACCTATCATACAAAACGCATCTTTATAACAACCCAATGAAGTTTAGACCAGAGTACCCTACAAAAATAAATGTTTTAATTCCAACTTTTATCTTTACCGCTATAAAAGATGGTTTGACACTCGCAGCGCTCATAGACGACCATTAATCAAAGTATTCACAACATGATCTCAGAACTGATACTATGAGGCATCATATCTACTTGAAGAAAGTTCCAACACAGATGTCTTTATCTGCATTCTCAGGCCTCTTCGGCTTTTTTCTTATCATTTGGTCTTCTAAAAATTCCACCAAAAAATTATTGATACCTCTTTATTTTCGAAGGCGCATCTCTTGCTTGTTAAATTACCTTGGTCCAATTAGCTTGAACATACCATAACGCTGGTGCACTAACGTTATTTTTTCACATATAGTTTCCTCAATTGTCCGCTATTAAGCATTACTATTTTGACCTACCATCAAGTCCACCTGAGGTAAATAAATGATCAGTATGGTCTCGACTGCTTTTTCTTCATTACATATAGGATATGTTTGCATAATATGCCATATGTTTTGAACACGACGCATGAACATGTGACATCCAAGTTATCCAAGAAGCTAAAGTTAACGACTCTCCAATGTTTTTTTATCAACATTCACTTGCCCACCCACTAAACTAGTTAATGCCCGAAGAATCATGCTTTTTAGTCTCAGAGTTAAATTGTTATTACACTTCCTAGCCCTCTCTTATTGAAGATTGATATTTGCTAAAACACACATCTTTTATAACCTGTAAAACACTATAAAACGGACTAAAAATGCTAAAATATGCTTAATTATATTGCAAATATGTTTGTTTGGTATTTTTATGTCTTGCAGGTAAAAATGATTGAAAACGGTGCAAAAACGAGAATTATCGGGCTCAATTTGGTCAAGTTTAATTATTACTCAAAGCCAAGATGAAGTCGTGAAAAGTCCCCGAGCATACCAGTGGAAAGAGCGCGAGAAAATAAGTCCAACGGTGCCTTCATTGATTATTGGGACAGCCCGTAACCCATTTATATGGGCCGGGCCAGCCCATATATTTGCTAGCCCAAGACAATACTTAATTCAAATCCACACTAGCCCAATACATACATGCCCAGATCCCATATTAATCTGCCTAAATGATTTAGGCCAACTTACATATACTTTGCCCAATAAATATTGAAAGATGGAAATGAAATTTTAGTTGCTGCTGTCATTACCTCACGTGGGGATGAAAATAATTCAACTTTGATCACGTGTTCTCCCACTACACCTTTTGAAGCCAATGAAACCCAGACACGTGTCATTACGCAAATGGTGGATCCAACTATGCCATCCTAGGTAGCAACCAATGATTGGTCATAATGACTCGTCAGACGGAAATGACTATTTTACCTCTAGATCTTGGGCTCTTATTGGATGGTTACCTGAATGGACGAAAATACCCTCCACACTCCTTTTGCTATATAATGTACACACAGATTTCGATTAGGGGTAGTAGGAATTTGAGTATAATTTTCTAATTTACTCTCACTTTTAGCTTATCAGTTGTAGTTTTTTTTAAAGCTTATTTTACTTTTGTAAAAGCTTTTCAATTTAATCTAGCTTATTGTAATAAGATGCTTGCTTATTAATGAAGGTGTTTGAATGCTTGATCTTCTTTCTAAACTTTTCCTAGTTCTTTTCCTCTTAGCTTATTTCGACAATAAGCTTATCCTTTAAGCTCATTTCTGAAGCTTATTCCCAAGACCTATTTAGATTATACGTTTGAAACAGATAACCTAACTCACGAGAGCTATTCTGTTTGTCTACTTATTTTTCTAATAAGTTCGAGAATATAATCTATTAAATAAGCTTTTGGTTTTAGCTTATGTCTAAATAAGCTGTTGCTTATTGCTTAAATTCGTTTCTCTCTTCCAGCTTATTTCTTTTGCTCAAATAAGCTCTTTAGTGGCTTATTTGAAATAAATCTAAGCCTACATAACTCAAAAAAAGCCTCGGCTTATTTAGTTTAGTAACGATATAGGTATAAAAAACATAATATATACTTTTATTTTAGCATAAGTGTTTTAACTTATTTTGTTTTATTTACCGATTTTGATCCAAGTTTATTCCTTAAATTACAATTCGATCTAGCAATAGAATGCCAAGAGTAATTCATTTACCTCGCTTATCAATAAGCTTGGGACCTCCTTGAATGATCGAGAGCTTATTTAGTTAAGATTTAAGCTATTTTCAAATATTCCTATTATTACTTAGTTCTCATGGCTTATTTTCTTTAAAATTAGTTTTAGTAGCTTATAATCCTTTACAAATAGTTTCTTGGCTTATTAATCTCATATCTTATTCGTCTTAAATTGCTTAAATCTGGTTCGCTTGCTTAATGCTTATTTGATTTTTAATGCTTTTTTATATAATATATTGTTTATATATTTATGATTAATTATACTTATATAAATGATATATATATATAAATATATTTTTTTTTATTTTTATATATTAATATATATTCTTTAATATTCCTATAGTGTTGCTAAATTAGTCCATCGCTGCTATGTAAAATCATGCGTTGGGCTGTTGGTATTAGTTTAACCCAAGTTAGTTTATTAGGAATTGTAGGGCCGCATTGGGTTGTAGAACTTTATTTATTGGATAGCTATTATTGATTTGAGACGTGTGGTTTGAAATAAATTTTGCACTATTTATAATAATATGTTAACAAGTAAAATGTTTATGTACTTTTATGTACCGAGGTCAACTCATGATGCGCGTACTTAAGGGTTTTTTTTTATTTAGCTAGTGCCGAATTTAATATTTGTTTAGCTAAATAAAACGGGTGGTATTTTATTAATCGCGGGTCTCAATCGGATCCATTTTCTTCCCCTTTTCACTTTAAATAAGTGTAGTTTTTTTAAAAATGTTTAGCTTTGTTTGTTTAATCATTATGAGTAGCGAGTAGTTTAATTAGTGCTTGTTAAGTGATTTAGTGATTTGGAATTTAAGTGCGGTTTTAAAAAGGTTTAAAAAATTAATAGTCATTAGAATTTTCCAATTTACATACCGTCATTTACTTTTAATGCAATTTAAATACTTGTCATTTATTTTAAGAAGCATTTACTTTACTTGTCATTTAGGATTATTCGTGTTCGAGCCTTGAAGATCCTTTCTTCGGAAAGTTTATTTTCGTACTAAAAAATATAAAAATCCAAAAATATTTTTCTTTCTTATTATTTTTCTTTTTCCTTTATAAATTAAAAAACCCAAAAATATTTTTCTTTCTTATTTTTATTTTATTTTATTTCCTTATGTATTATTTGAAAAATCTAAAAATATTCTTCTCTATCCTCTTATTCGTTTAATTCTTTCTCTTATCCTCTAATTGTTTAATTCTTGATGTCGACATTCGGGCTTTATCCGTGTTATAATTGTGGAAGGACAAACGAATTCCCACAATGCCCGTGTTCGACTTGTGAGATGTGCGGTTTTTACCTTAACAACGGAGTTTGTCCTAATTGTAATCCGACTCCGAATTTTTTCGACGACTCTCTGGATTTTTCAGACCCGCATCAACAATATTCAACATATTTTTGTAATAATTGTGGTAACAATCATTACGACGGTTTTGATTGTACATCACGTGTCCCGTTTAATTTTGAACCGAAACCGTGTAACAATCAAAACTTTAGTTATAATTATGAACCATATGATTTGCAAAATGAATGTCAATATAATTGTTGTACCATTTGTGGTGATTTACATGACGATTCTAAATGTACACAATTATGGTGCGATTATGTTAAGCCGATTTGCAAAAATTACGGGGGATATCATATGGATTATCAATGTACTCAACCCTCCAAAATTGAGATTTGCCGACAAGCCGAAGAGATAGAACGAAAACAGGAAATTAAGGAACGAAATCGAGTACATGAGGAAACGATGCAAATGTTGCGAGAAATGATTAAAATACAAGAAGAAAAATGAATTTTTGAGGAAGCCGTGAGGCAAGAAGAAGAGAAACGAATTGCCGAAGAAAAGGAGACCGTAGAGTTAGAAGCTAAATGTAAAATTCAAGAGTGCTTAAATATCAAAGAAAAATCTATTCCTCAAGCTTCTACTCGTTCAAAGAAATTTCTAATTGATCCGACTTTAAGTAATTTCATAATTTCTACCAAACGTATTCCTTTTTCAGAATTTAATGTTCCACTCGTGGAAACCGTTAACTCTCTAAGAATGGGGGATAAGCATCTTGACACACAAAAAGGTTCACTTGAATCTAGTGTTAAAGATCCTATTCCAATCCTAAGAGAGTCCGCGGATTTATCCGATAGTGAAAATGAGTGTGATGTGCCCATTAATGATGATTCATCGGAATCTCATTTCACGACTTTTTCTAATCCTCTTTTTGATTCTAATGACGATTTCTCTAGTGATGATGAGTCATTATCCAAAGAGGAAATTCAAAAGGATGAATTTAAATATTTCTCCAATCCTCTTTACGATCTTGACGATGAAATTATCACTAATGAGAAAATTATTCCTAATCAAAAGGATTTAGATGTTGTCATTCCAATTCTACCAGGAATTAATGAACATTGCTTTAACGCCGAATCGGATCTTTTAAAATCTCTACTAAATCATGACTCTCCGATTGATTCTATAAAGATCGATTCTATTTTTGATGAATTTTCTTTTCCTCGTCCTCCTTCGGAACCACCGGATGTTGAGATTTGCTTACATTTTAAGACCGATGCTCCCGTGATTGATAATTTTCATGAGCTTAATGAAGACCAAAGGGGAAGTGAGATTGATTTTTCTCAAAATGATGAAGATGACTATTCCTTTACATTTGTCATTCGGACTTTTCTCCTGTTTCTCACCAACCCTGCGGATTCTCTCTTACTTCTCTCCACCAGGAGTGAAAACACTATTTTTGACCCCGACATCTTCGCTTAGAGCCGGTGGCATCTCATCGGGATGGAACTTTCATGTGCTTTAATGTTTATCCAAACATTAATGAAAGCCCGATTGAGATTTTCTCTTCCATTTGCTTCCCTATGGACACAGGAATTCGGGGTCGAGTCAAGCTAAAGACTCGGTGAACAAAAACAAGCGCTTCTAGGGAGGCAACCCGTGTCTTTTTCTTTTTTTCTATTTTCTTGAATAATAAATGAGTGTGTGATTTTATAGCCTATGTATGGGGGCGTGTTTCTTTCTATGGTATGTGGTTTTGTTTTTGTAGGATTCCTCAAGATCATGAAGACCCGTGCTTGATTTAAATCATCCGGGTTTTGATCTTCTGCTTATTTTGGAATCTTTAATCCTGATCATGTATATATATTGTGTTCCCCTTTCACACTTAAATTTTTTTTGCATTTGCCTTTTTCATTCCTAAGTGTGGGGGTAAAACACGACATTTTTGAACATTGAGGCCAATGTTCGATTCTAAGTGTGGGGGGATTTCAATCGAAATGTGATCGTACTTGTGCCTTGCTGTGTCCCTCGCAACCCTGTTTTGGCCAAAAATTTAAAAATTTTAAGTCTTAATATGTAGTTTATTGTTCATATAAAAAAAGTGTTAAAATTAATAGTTAGTTGAATAAAGTCTTCTCGGAGGCGAACCCGTGTCTTATTCACTTCTTTCCTATTTTCTTGATTAATAAGGAGTGTTTATATTTATAGACCAAGTGTGGAGGCGTGCTTCTTTCATGGTATGTGGATTGTATTTGCAAGATTCGTCAAGACATTTAAGACCCCGTGCTTGTTTTCAATTCTTCAAACATCTGGTTTTTGATCTTATACTTATTTTTGGAATCCCTCAATTCTGATCATGTAATATATTGTTGTTTCCCTTTTCACACTTAGAACTTTTGAGTGCATTTGCCATTTTCATTCATAAGTGTGGGGGTAACACCTTCCATTTTTGATCTTGAGGCCAATGTTTTCGATTCTTACATATGTGAGGGTGGGGGGATTTCTATCGAAATTGATTTTACCTGTGCCTTTGCTGTGGTCCCTCGCACCTACCCCATTTTGGCCAAAATTTTAAATTTTTAAGTCTTAATATCTAGTTTATTGTTCATATCTAAAAAAAAAATTAAAATAGTTGACACGAATGTAGGTTTTCCGTTGGTGAGAATGAAAAGTAAATTTTGACCCGACCGGTTTTATATCTTAGCTTTCTCCTTAACGTAAATAGATTGATTTTGCTAATCTTTTATACAAGGAGCTATAAAACGCTAGTCTAGCTTGAAAAGGTCAAGACTTTGCAAGTTCCCATAATTGATTTTAAATATGCGAAGATCGATTTATTAGAGTTGAGATTGTTGCCAGTCTATGTGACTTGTTAAAGTGCCGATCTTAATTCATTAGGCTAAGTATTCACGAGTTTCTTTCTTAGAAATTTTAAATTGTGAAGAAAAAGAGATGATAGAGTAGAGTATAAGTTTTGATGCTAAACATAGAATAGTTGAATTTCTTTAAGGCTCATAAGTGTTAATTGTGGCTTTTTTTCCCATTAGCTTGTTTCACTTTTATAATAATTGTTTATTAAAAAGAGTTGTGCGGTTTTTTGGTTAATAATTAGTTAATAGAAGTTTTCTTTAGTTCCTTTGTGATTAGGATGAGTACACATTAGGAATACTTAATTTGGCATACTATATGTATCACAATAATAAATATTTTGCTTATCCCTTAAAGAGCTTTAGGGTATATGGGGTAAGTGAAATTTAATAAGTGAAATTATAGCCTTATTCATTCCTTAAAGAGCCTTAGGGTATATGGAATGGTTATTGTTGCTTAATTTTTGTCTTGTTTGTACCTTAAAGAGCCTTAGGGTATATGGTGCAAATAAGATTGGTCCATTTATGTCTTAAAGAGCCTTAGGGTATATAACATGAATGGTGCCTTGCTTAAGTAGCCTAAAATACACATCATTTATAACCCAAAAAACACTATTAATTGGACTAAAAATGGTAAAATATGCTTTATTATATTGCAAATATGTTTGTTTGGTATTTTTATGTCTTGCAGGTAAAAGGATTAAAAACGGTGCAAAAACGGGAATTATCGGGCTTAATTTGGTCAAGTTTAATTATTACTCAAAGCTAAGATGAAGTCGTGAAAAATCTCTGAGCATACCAGTGAAAAGAGCATGAGAAAACGAGTCTAAGAGTGCTTTCGGATTTTATTGGTCAGTCCGTAACCCATTTAATAGGCTGGGCCAGCCTAATTAAATAAAACTTAAAACTATAATTTGAAGATAATGACATCACTCTACATCACCTCACGTGAGCATGGAATTAATTCAAAAGAAAATATGTGCCTGCGCACTTAAAATTAGAAGGGCAAATGGAGGCTTGACATGTGGCGATTTAAAAATTGCATCTCAATTTTTATTACTCAAATTGTAAATGGCATGATCGGACGAAAGATAGCGCATGTGTTGTAATGAAGCAACAAGAATAACACGTGGCGCCCTCCAAACGGCTGGATCAAATTTTATAGGATGGTAATCCGTGTGAATGATAAGGAGAGCCAATGATTGGCTAATCATTATTCAATGATGGGAATAAAACTTTGGATATAAAGGAACGCAGCAGGTCACATTTCGGGGAGGAGATTAGATTTAGGACTTATTTTTTTATGAGATTTAGGAGTAGTTTTTTTCGTTAGCTTAAAATATACTTATTTCTTTTTCATGTAAAAGCTTAAAAGCTTACTGGAATTTAGTTTATTGTAAGTCTTAGCTGATTGGAATTTTAATGGTGTTGTTTCACTTATTCTTTTGGCTCATTCTCGCATCTCTTACTTTCTTTTTCGATTAGCTTATTTAATAAGCTGAGCTTCAATCTAGCTTATTTCTGTTCGGATAAGCTCCTTTAGCTTATTCGACCTTAGATGTAGCTTAAATCATCAAATTACTTCACGGTTCACTAGCTTTATTATTTAACAATTAAAAAGTTATAGATTATTCGGTTTTATTTTTCCCTTTAGCTCATTCGAACGAATAGAAAAAGTGCAAACGAGTTCTTTACTTCGACTTATTATTCTCAAATAAGTCTTTGTCACTTTGTAGTTTCGAGAGCTTTTCGGTTTAGATAGCTTATTTGGTATTCGGTTTTCCTTTCTCTTCCTTAGTTTAAATCGAATAAGACATGTTTTCTTATTCAAGCCATAGCTCGATTTGAGTTTAAAAGGGCGTGCAACGAGTTTATTTTCTTAGCTTATGTGTTAAGCTTTTGACACGTCCTCATTTCAAGAGCTTATCTTATGGCTTGTTTCATAAGTCTTTATTAAGCATATAAGTTTATTTGCTTCATTTGTTTTTAAAATCATTTAGTATAATAAGAATAGTAATGCTTGGGATTCGTTTAGTTCGATTCTTGCTGCTTTTTTTTTGTAGAATTGAATTCTAAATTTTGGGGAACGTTGGTTAAGAAAATTTGGGCCTTGATTGTGTTGGATCAGTTTTATAGTTTAGGCTTCATTTGTTTGTAGAAAATTGGACATGATTTGTAATGTTTGAATGGGATGCGTTGAATTTAATATGGGCTAAATGGTAAATAGAATTTGCAAAGGATTGGTTACTGTTTTTAAGTTAACAGTTTTATGTTTTGTTTTGTGATTTTGGTACCGGTCTACTCATGAGGCGAGGAGCTTAAGGGCTTATTTAGCTAGACCGAATTTGATTATTTGCTTTAGCTAAATAAGTCGGGTGGTTTTCGTTTATTTGCGGGTCTTCAATCCGGTTCCATTTTCTACCCTTTTTCAATTAATTAGTGTAGTTTTTATCATTTTATAATATTGTTTTGAATTTTGCCATGCTTAGTATAGATTTACTTTTGTTATTAAATGCTATGTTTGCTTATTTGATTAATATGAGTAGCGAGTAATTTTACTTGTGTTTGCTAAGTGATTAGTGATTTGGAATTTAAGTGCGGGTTTAAAAAGGTTTAAAAAAAATTATTAGTTATTAGAATTTTTCAATTTAAATATCGTCATTTACTTTTAATGCAATTTAAATACTTGTCATTTATTTTAATAAGCATTTTACTTTACTTGTCATTTAATTTCTTGGAACTTGTTTTCTTTTTAAGATTTAAACCTAAGCCCGCACTTGATGAACATTTTACGTCACTTAGCAAGCATTTTTATCATTTATATCGTTTAGATTAATTTTAGTATAATATTGTAGTTTTAAATCGTAGAATTAATATTAGTTTAATTTTTAGTATAAAAATTGTTATAAACCAAAACCAAAAATTTTAATGACAATCAAGCTCGATTTACAACTTGAACGTAGATTTCCATTCACCTCTCGCCGAGGAAACGACCCAAAAGGTTTTTGATAATTCCTTTGGTTAAAAGCGTTTATTTAGAACCCGACGGAAATACTATACTATATTATTATTGATATCTTCCTTATTATTACGTATTAATATATTTTATATATTATATATCTTACGTGTATAAAAAGGCGGGATCACATATCATATGCTTTTCCAACCTTCAGAAAGTCAAAATATTGCTATCGATAATATATCGTATAAAAAATGCTATAAACTCACAAATGAAAAGAGAAAAAACTTACTTCATTTCTCTCGACATATGAGTATATTAATTGCTTAAAACACTTTATGGTTGGATCCATCATTCCACTTTTTACAAGATTGTGCAATCTACTTATTAGGTAGTGACTACGAGTTGTACGGCACTGGATTAGTAACGAGTTCATTTTATATACGCTGACAACTTTTCCCTTGCTAAGATCGTTTTCAATGGACTCAATTGCTTCCTGTATAAATAAAGAATATGTCAAATAAATTTTCACATAAACATCAGTAATTCGAAGAAGATTTGCTTTCCTACCTTTACTTTTTCACGTTTTTGATTATTTTCGTACCACGATCTGTCATTTTCATACCACCACTTGTCCCTCCTGTAAGGCGTATGTGTTTAAATATATATTTATGATTTTATGCATGCAAAACAACTAATAAACAGTTCCATTGTAAATCAAGCATACGAATTAAAGAAAAACTTCAAGAAAGAGTCTAAATTATCTTTTAAAGGTAACCCTTTAAACCTTTCCACGATTTTGATATTGCTTATAAGTGCCAAATGATCTATGCTTCTTAAAGATACATGATTTTAAATGTTGGAACTTAATATAAGCTGTCTGGTAAGCAAAACAGATTAGCAGTTTAATATAAAATAATCCCACATGCTCTTGCAAAGTGAAATAACGAGTCTTGAGTTGGCGATTTGGTACCTACCTATTTCAAACTCCTTATTTAGTAAATAAGCAGTTTGAGATAATTATTCCTAAATAAAGCACATTCAAGTGCTTATTTGCATCAGTTTGTTATGCAAATAACTGTTTAACTCAATACCATAACATCTACTAAACTGGATATTAAACTCGCAAGTAATCAGCTTTGCAGTTTGGATAAGCAATCCCAAACACCAAAAGATTTTTGTTGGTGTATTGGTTACATTAGCTGTTTTTCTTTTTTTTTGTAATATACCTCATGTATAAAGCAGCAAAAGCCACAAAAGAACAATTACAAAAACTAGGCACTAAGAAAGTATGAGAATGGCTCAACAAAATCGCTACCCCTTAATTGATCACACTTGGGATAAAACCAAGTGTTGGTTCTTGTTTTAGGCATAAATCATGGACCCTTCGATTCTAAGTGTTTATGTTTTCTGTGTTATGTCTTTGATAAATCTCTTATATTATGTCTCTCATTGATCACCCAAAAAGGGATATTTATATAAGAAGTTTAGCTTAAACATTAAGCCACTTAATTCTAGAATTATCATAAATAAAGTAATTAAATAATAGACTAATATCAAATCCTAAAATATAAGATTCGATATATATTCACATAAATAAAGTAACTAAATAATACACTAATATCAAATCCCATATTATGAGATTTGATATATCTTCACTTAATACCCCCCCCTCAAGTTGGCAGGTGAAGATCCTGAACACCCAACTCACAAAGTAGATAATCAAATTGTGCTTTTTCAAGAGCCTTAGTGAAAAGATCTGCAACTTGTTCTTTTGTGTGTACTGAACTTTCAAATTTTGATCATTGTGTGTGACCATTTTACCCTTACTTTATTCAAATTTCGAAAGGTAAAATGGTCACTTCACATGGCGGAATATAACAACCCACAATTTTGCCCTATGTAATTATCTATCTATTAAATTAGATACAATTTTGCTCAGTGGAATTTTCATCTATTAAATTGGATGCAACCATTTCCATAGGAATATTTTCGCTTTATTCCATCCATAATGTAACGTAACTTACATTACAAAAGTAAACGTGCTCACGCAACCTATCAATGCCAATTTAATCAACGTTTATATTAAGTAAACATTGTAATATGTCAAGTAATATATTTTAAAATCCATACGTTATCTATTTAACGTAATTTCCATAACATTATATCAAAACGGATTTTAAACGTTAACAAAACCCTAACTATATGTATTATTTACATACAATAAAAATGTTCAAGCCTTCAAGGCGTGTGTACAAGTGTACAATGCATATGTTTTAAATAACTTTTCAGACCTAAATCAATGTACAACTTATTTAAGATTAAGGTACAATCCGACAAAGCATAGAATTCAAATAAGCTCATTTCCCTCCAACTTTCTAAGGCATTTTCGTACAACCTTTTTAAGCACAACTTATAAGTTTCCAATGCACAACATTTGAATTATATTAATCCTAAACCCTAACCCTAAACGAAAACCCTAAACTAGTTCACCTAGTTTCAAACCAAAACTAAGCAACCACCCTCCCTCCACCATGATCCACCTACTTGCCACCACCTTATCACCACCAAGCAGCTACCCTACCACTACCCAAGCACCTCCATGAATCACCTACTTAAACAAACTTGCACAGCAAGTTGAACCTTGTCACCTCCTAGTTAAACCGAACCCTTCACCACCACTCAACACCTTGCTATGCTAGTCCTAGCCTCTAATACTCATCCTAGCTATTCCTTGGCCACCACTCCACTCTACTTGGCCACCACTCCACTCAACTTGGCCACCACTCCAAGTTTTCGACCATATATATAGCCGAAAAACACACACACTTTCAAACTCACCATTTAAGCTTCACACAACTTTAAAACTATGTTTTAGTTCGAGCCAAGGAATGAAAGGAAAGGGTTTAAGTCAAGAAAGAAGCCAAGGATTAAGAAAGATAGGTTCTTGAATTCATCTTCAAGTTTTCGAATCAAAATAAGCAATTTTGACCCATTTCAAGCTCTAGTAAGTCTTCACCTTGTTCTATAAACTCTTGTCTTGTTTTAGATTATTAATAAGCTCTATTAGATCATATATAAGCTACTTGTTTAGGCCTTGAACCACAAACCTACACGGTTTGGTTTTCTTAAACCAAACACGCCTTTAAAAACCCTAAAAAGCTCATTTCGAAAACTCAATAAGCTATAAGCCATAAGCTGTCATAAAAAGTTATTCTAATAAACTTCATTATCATTTTTTACATGCTTAAAAACTAATCCTAAAACCCTAAACCCACCGGGTTACTTTTTCGAAACCAAACGTGCCCATTTTGAATATTCGAGCTCATAAGCTCTTTTTATAAGCTACAAGCTCGTAAAACATACTTATTTTAGCTCATAGTAATAAGTTATAAGCTGCAAAATTGATTTTGAGATCAAAAATACAAAGATTATGGAATTTGGACTAAAAACGCAAAACATTTCATGCATAAGGGTATATATTGTAACTTTTGAAATTATTAAACTTTCGGGCCAAAAATGTAATTATCCAAAAGTTAAACTTCAGGGGTTTATCTTGTCAAACTCTAAAGTTGAGGGTTTAAATGTTTTAAGATATAAAGTAAAAGGTTAAAAATGTAAATTAATATATATCATGGGTATATATTGTTATTTTCATATTCTCAAGGGTATAAAATGTAATATTTTTATATTAATTATAAAAATATATTTAAATATTGTAAGACTCGATTTTATTAAAACCTGACACATTTGTCGTTATCATTCGTCGATTGAAACAATATAAAATAATTATGTTATATATTTAACATAATTTATCATCCACTAGCTTTTGAAGAAACTTAAAATGATAAATCTTATCATTTAAACTATAACATATCACGTTACTAGAGAATTTTATGTGAGGGGTTTTCATTTGGGTAGACGTTTTGACGAGTTGCTGTATTTACGATTTAAAGTGTCATAGCTCCTTAAACGTTTACTACATGACCTCTGGATTATGGTAGCCCGAACAGTGATATGATATTTTCACAAATTAATATTTACATTAAACTTTATGAAATAAAGTTTTGGAATATAAACAATCGAACTAAGACTTGACATATTATCCCAGGTTGCGTGACGAAGCTGTTTTCTAAACTCCGTGGGGAGATACATGCTATAAACCATGAATACAAGTATTTTTCAACTGTATGCTATCGTGATATATTATTGCCTAAGTTATCTCCATTTGCCAAAAGGCCCCACTATCACGAACCGTTAATTACTTTGCGAGTAAGCGCTAATGGCGTGAATAGATCTATTGGGATTGAACTCCCCCGTCCAGGTTCTGGTACATACATGGCCAGCGGACGCATTTCATTTGAGGACCTCTGGGTGTTTGGCAAAGCACCCGCTGGGACAACAACTTATGAATAACAAGGCTTCAGTGTCATGAGCTTAGTGCAATAATATAATATTGTTTACCATGATAATTGTATCCGTTGTAATTATTACTATTACATTGACTTGTATTCAACTATTACATTTCAAACCTATGAATTTCACTCAACCGTTGTGTTGACCTTTTTAGCATGTTTATCTCAAGTAATTGATCAACCTATGGCACGGAGTGGCATTAGACTTGAGGACATCCAAACTTGTTATCATTCAACCTTTATGTTTTCAAATGTATTTTGGGACCTCCTTTTTGTAAAACTATGATATATTATTGAATGATAACTAAATTTTCCAAAACGTCTCTTTTGAGTCGTTTTCTATCATTATGACTATTGATTCATGAGGTAATACCCCCAATTTAGCTTCCGCTGCTATATGTCAAATAAGGGAGTGTTACACGGAATAGTCACAAAATTACAAACAATGATCAAAATTTGAAAGTTCAGTACACACATTAAGGAAAATAAATTTAGTACACACAATAATAAAAAGTGACAAGTACGATACATTTTAAAATAATTAATTCAAAAATAAAATATGATAAACATTATTTCTTAATTTATAGTTATCCAACTAGGAAAAACAAGCTTATCAATTTGGATAAGATACTGATATATCACTCGTATTTTCTTCATAAATATATAAGTCAAAACCCCTAACCAATGTCATACAGACATTTTTTTATTTGAAAAAGACATATTGATCGATCAAGTGTTATTTCAAGATCAAGTTTTGAGCACACATTCATCTTAAGGTACAGGTAAACAATGTTGAGCATTAAAAAGTTTTGACGTTATTTGGGTATGGAGACGCGTGGGGTCCAGGAGAACATTCTATTGCACAATGTTTTAAAACCCGGATTCATTCACGTTCAACCAGTTGAACGATGAATTAGTGAACTTATCAGAAGCCGGTTTTGAGAAAAAACCTGATTGCAGCTGGTTAAACGGATTGAACCGTAAACCGGGTGGTCAGTCGGGTCAACTAGAAAACCGGTTTTTAAAACACAATACTCTTACATAGTTGATTTCTTATAGAGGACTTTTAAAGTTGAGTATAATTGGTTTTGACCATCTCTTATAGTATTATTGTAGGATTTCCAACTAATGAAGCACTATTACATGTTTTTTATTATAGAAGAAGTGTTTATGCTTTTATGATAGTAAGAAAAAAAAGTTTGGTTAACAAGTAGAGTAATTTAGCTACGAGCCTTTAGCCACGACATGTCGTGTCTAGAAGTTTTTAGCCACGACTTTGGGTTGTGACTAAAAGCCTCGATCCGTGCAATGCAAAGAGTGTGCATACATTCTAATAAGTTTGAATTTTGAAACACCTGCGGGATCACTTCTTGTGAGGTATACACGGTTTTCCTTACCTAGTTTGAGTCTACTTGTGATATATATTTACATATAATGACGAAATTCATGGATTCATGTATACGTAGTGATGAGATTATATTATTTAGAAATTTTAGTTGACCTATTAGTTCGGCGACTGGATTTTGTTTTATGATTTAAATAAATTAATGTGTGTAACTTCCATGTCCTAACTTCTTGCTAGGTGCTATTTCTAATACAAATTTCTGTATAATAAAAATATTATACAAGTAGTTAAGTTGATTCTTAAACTACATATAGGAATCTATGGAGCGGGAAAATGTTTAACGATAAGCCTAAGGCAGATGAGTTCCTTGTGTACAATTGAAAAATAGTAAACTAGTTTATAAAATGATATTTATTCAACACGATACTGCAAAAATTCATATTATGAGTTTCTATGTCCTGCCATTTGTAACTTTGTCCGTCATCTAGTTCGACAGTTTTGGTTTGCTGTATACTTCAGTGCGCTACTGTTATATGCCTCTTTTAAAACTACAATTGCACAGAATAACAGTTATCAATCTGCTTTGAAGGAATCTCACACTTATTTAACTCAACTGTAGCTCTATATTTTGTTTCATTCCAGGTAACACAATGCCTATAAGAGTTAAAGGAGCTGCAATTGGCATCGATCTTGGAACAACATACTCATGTGCAGCTGCCTGGTTTGACAACAAAAATCGAGTGGAGATTATTCCAAATGAACAAGGAAACAAGATCACCCCTTCTTGTATAGCTTTCAATGATACAGAGTTATCAGTGGGCGAGGGTGCAAAAAACCAGATTGCTAGGAACCCTACTAATACTGTCTTTGGCAAGTCTTTCTAGCAAACTATTTCTTAATTCATTTATGTTTTTGCTCAAAATAATGAAACAAAGAATACGGTTGAATCATTTTGTTGCTAACCATAATAGTTTACATTTTTAGATGTCAAACGTTTGATTGGAGGCAGGTTTGCTGATCCTCAAGTGCAGAAGGATATAGGATTGTGGCCTTTTAAGGTAATTAAAGGTCCCATGAAGGAGCCAACTTTTGTAGTTGAGTACAAGGGTGAACTTAAACACTTTTCGCCAGAAGAATTATCAGCCATGGTTCTCCAAAAGATGAAACTAGACGCTGAAGATTATATCGGAAGAGAGGTAACAGATGCTGTGATTACCGTTCCTGCTTATTTTAATAACCAACAACGAGAGGCAACAAAGAAAGCTGGGACCCTTGCAGGCCTTAACGTCTTGCGTCTTTTAAACGAGCCTACAGCTGCTGCAATTGCATATGGTGTCGACAATATGGCTGATAAATATTGGCGTAAGAAGAAGAATGTTTTGGTCTTTGATTTAGGTGGAGGAACTTTTGATGTATCTCTTTTGGAAATCATTAAATCAAGTGCGATCAATGTCAAAGCAGTTGGAGGAGACACTCATTTGGGTGGTGAAGATTTTGATAAGACACTCGTTAACTACTGCGTAAATGAATTTAAGAGAAAACACGGGGAGGTTGACGTAAGAGGGAATGCAAGAGCAATGGCAAGGTTAAAAGTTGCTTGTGAGAAAGCAAAGAGGGATTTGTCCTCAACCAGTCGAACTTCGATTGAAATTGACTGCTTGTATAATGGCATTGACTTTTCGACTAAAATCAGCCGAGCCAAATTTGAAGAACTAAATTCAGTTTACTTCGAAAAATGTGTTAAACTTGTACAACAATGTCTGATTGAAGGGAAAACGAAGAAGGAGGATGTGAATGAGGTGGTTGTTGTTGGGGGATCAACTAGAATTCCAAAGGTACGACAAATGGTGGAGGATATTTTCCAAGGGAAGACAATTTGCAAGAGTATGAACGGTGATGAGGCCGTTGCATTTGGTGCTGCAATCTTGGCTGCAAGTTTAAGTGGAACGAATCATAAATCATTGCGGGGTATTGTGTTACGTGATATCGGTCCACACTCGTTGGGAATTGAAATCCAGAAGCCAAACGGTGAAAAAGGTTACATGCATGTACTTATTCCCAGGAACACATCCATACCCGTAACCAAGAAACATATGTTTCGTTCACGGTTGAACTCAACAAGGGGAGATATCTCGGTTTACCTAGGTGAGAGAGTCAAGGTAAAAGAAAATGTATTTCATTCACGGTTTGCTTTAGTATAGATGTTAACGGGATCCTTCATGTGTACACCTTCTCTGGTATTAATGAATTTAGCATATCGTGATGTAGTGCATATGAACCTCTAAACAAATTAGGATCCATTAGCTACCCTGTAACTAAGATTAGCCTTCATGGTCAAAGATCGAGTGGTATCATCCATTCAGAAAACACCATAGAACGAACATTACTTATGGCACTAAGCTACCGACCCTATATATGTCTTGAGATGGATCATAAACTTTGTACTCGATCATTTCACCATTTATTAGAAGTGTGATTATCTTTATTTAATTAGCATTAATTTGCAAGTGAAGATATCCCTCGAATATTTTGGCTCAACTCATGATGCATTGTCCTCATGTGCTGTTTGGCGAATTCGCATACAACTAGGTAAACTCATTAAAAGTGGGAATGTTACTGATTTTGGAAGACAATGATCAATTCTAAAACCAGGTGATCTTCTGTAAATATGACTTACAATATTCGACTTCAATTTTCTGATAACACATATTAAAATAGATTTGGTGTACAAAACAATCAAAGAAACCACTTAGTTAGAAATACAGTAGGATTGTAGTGAGAACCATCTATTATACTATAAGATTCAGTTTGTATATTTATTGTGCACCATTAAAGACGGGCCTGAATTAATACCACACTCGAATTCCTGCATATGCCTCAAGTTTTGTAACCATGGCTATGAAATTTGTACATTTGTACATAACTCACATGATTAATCGTGTATACAAAGTCCTCTTATTTAATGTGCAGTATTGAAGTGTTGTAACTTTGGCTATGAAAGTTGTACAAGTTACAAAATGTCATGCAAGTCTTTCGTAACAATTTGCATTAAATAATAAATGTTATATTAAATACTCTCTTAATTCACATTATTATGTTTGTAACTTCATAAACTTATTTTAAGTGTTGTAAAGCATTCATGTACCATATGTTTAGTCCATTTAATTTCTTTAGCATTTAAAAAAGTCTCTTTAGATGTACTTATTTAATATCTTTATGTTATCTATCTAGCTATAAATAACACATAAAAGTCATACACACATTCTTATTCTTGCATATTTTTCTCTAAAGCTCTAACCACCATTTTTTTGTGCATAATTGATTTTATTTGTTTAATTTATTTTTATGTTTCACTTTGTTAGTTTATTATAAATATGTGATGGATGTGGTTAGTTTAATGATTAATTTCTTTTTATGGTGTTGTAAATATTTAGCAGTGAAGATGACAAAGATTTAGCTCGGAGGATGGAGCTTTAAAGACTAACGAATGATGATCTACATAGAAATGAAGATCAATGCTTGGTAAAACTAATTTTTATGTGATTATGAGATTGTTGTGTGTTGGTTTGTGTTTTTTACTAATACCAATGGTGTTTTTTATCTTTAATTTGCGTGGTTTCTTAGTTATTTCTTGGTGACGAAAAAGATTTGAAAAGAAATGAGTAAAGAATTGGAGGGTTGCAATTTGTCAAGGCAAGCGAGTGGGTTGTTGACCCAATGTTGGCAACCCCAAGTCTATAATTCTATAAAATACCTAATTCAAAACATACAAAATGAATCAAAGAAATTAGGTGAGTTTTTAATACATACAACCTATATCAGTTTGTGTACTTCTAATAAATACAACCCCATATCACGTTCTAACATGTTTAATCACTCAATTTTGGTTTAACGAGGTTAATTAGTTCGGTTTATTCATTTTAAATGAAAAAAATTATAACTGCCCAATACTAAAAAAAATTGAGCAAAACCAATATACACCAACCATTTAACTATCGGTTTAACAGGTTTGGGGGCCACAAATCCAAAATATTGAAATAATACGAAACAACATGTGATGCCAACTCTGAAAATCCCATAATAGTACTTAGAAGAAGATTTGCTTTCCTACCTTTACTTTTTCACATTTTTTATTATTTTGGTACCACGACCTGTCATTCTCATACCACGACCAGTCCCTCCCATAAGGCGTACCTGTTTAAATATATATTTATGATTTTATGCATGCAAAACAACTCATAAACAGTTCCATTGTAAATCAAGCATACGAATTAAAGAAAAAATTCAAGAAACAGTCTAAATTATCTTTTTAAGGTAACCCTTTAAACCGTTCCACAATTTTTGTATTGCTTATAAGTGCCAATTGATCTATGCTTCTTAAAGATACACGATTTTGAATGTTGGAACTTAATATAAGCTGTCTGGTAAGCAAAACAGATTAGCAGTTTAATATAAAATAATCCCACACGCTCTTGCAAAGTGAAGTAATGAGTCTTGAGTTGGCGATTTGGTACCTACCTATTTCAAACAGCTTATTTAGTATATATGCAGTTTGAGATAATTAATCCTAAATAAAGCACATTCAAGTGGTTATTTGTATGAGTTTGTTACGCAAATAACCGTTTAACCCAATTCCATAACATCCACTAAACTGGTTATTAAACTCGCAACTAATTTGTAGTTTGGATAAGCAATCCCAAACACCAAAATATTTTTGTTGGTGTATTGGTTACATTAGCTGTTTTTCATTTTTTGTAATATATCTCATGTATAAAGTGGTAAAAGCCACAAAAGAACAATTACAAAACTAGGCACTAAGAAAGTAGGAGAATGGCTCAACAAAATCGCTACCCCTTAATTGATCACACTTGCCAAGTGAACTTAAAATGAAGATTTGTAAACTTTAGGTGTTTTGGCATTTATTGCTACTTGCGTTTATTACTACAGGTTCAAACTAATGATATATCTTAGTTCAGTTGGAAACAACCTATGTAATTTCTATAACACATTCGAAAGTTAGTTTTCCTTTGGCGGAAAACAAGAAATTGCTTATTTTCATATTTGTAGGTATAATAAGCTGACAATGTCAAAACAAAGTGGCCTAGTGTTGTATCACAGTAAATGTACGTCTCTGGTTCAATTCATGCTAGGTACAAACAATTCTAATTCTCAAGTGGTTACGCCAACCTTTTCAAAACAAAAGAGGGGGGAGTTACCTCGTTTGAGTGTGTGTGGTGCGGTGGACTAGTCGGCCAAACAGGATGGAAAATATGGTTACCAAACAAATAAAAAAATTAAAAAAACTACCAAGTCAAACAAGTAAGCGTTTTAAACAGCAACCCCTCGAGTTATACATGGCAATAATCATATGAAACATTCAACTAAAATTTCTCCATAAAATCAAAACTTACTTACCGGAAAAGTGTCTAATAACAACTTTTGGTAAAGTTGTAGCATTTGTTATGGTGTTGGTGAAAAATTCTTTCCCATATGCTATTTTTCTTTTGTTGGTTTGGTTGGCCAACGCCGTTGCTAATAGTAAAGGGTAAAGATAATCAATGCCTAACTCCTTGGGATAAAACCAAGTGTTGGTTCTTGTTTTAGGCACAATTCAAAGGACCCTTCACTTCTAAGTATTTATGTTTTCTGTGTTATATCTTTGATAAATCTCTTATTTTCTGTCTCTCATTGATCACCCAAAAAGGGGTATTTATACAAGAAGTTTAACTTAGACATTAAGCCACTTAATTTTAGAATCATCATAAATAAAGTAACTAAATAATAGACTAATATCAAATCCCAAAATATAAGATTTGATATATATTCGCATAAATAAAGTAACTAAATAATAGACTAATATCAAATCCCATATTATGAGATTTGATATATCTTCACTTAATACCCCCCTCAAGTTGGCAGGTGAAGGTTCGTTGAACACTCCAACTTGCGAAGTAGATATCAATTTTATACTTTTCCAAGATCCTTAGTGAAAAAATCTGCAACTTGTTCTTTTGTGTGTACATGTCGAGCATCAAGGTTTCCAGACACAAGTTCATCATGAATGTAATGGCAGTCCACCTCGATATGTTTTGTCCGTTCATGAAAAACTGGATTGCGAGAAATAGGCAACGCGGCCTGACTGGCACAATAAAGTAACATCGGTTGCGGATGATGTATACCAAAAGTCTTCAAAAGTCCTTTTAACCATTTTAATTCACCAGTTGTTAAAGCCATCGACCAATATTCACCATCAGCGAAAGAGCGTTAAATAGTATGTTGTTTCTTTGTTTTCCATGAAATTGGTTAATCACCAAGATAAACCAACCATCCTGTTAGTGATCGCTTTGTCAAAGGACAACCTGCTCAATCAGCGTCACACCACCCGCATAGTTGTAAGTCACATTTATTTTTTTAAATTATACCTTATCATGGGATCCCTTTTAAATATCAAACAACCCTTATTGCCGCCTCCCAGTGCTCGATTTGAGGATTTTGTATAAATTGTGAGAGGATATGCACACTATATGCAAGATCTGGTCTTGTAAAGCATAAATATATGAGACGACCGACTAACCTTCGATATTGTTCGGGATCTTCAAATAAACGTCCTTGAACCAATCCCATGTGATGATTTTGCTCCATTGGGATCTTTGCTGGTTTAGTCCCAAGTAGCCCAACTTTTGAAATTATGTCTAAAGCATAGTTTCGCTGACATAAAAATATCCACTCTTTTGCACAAGCGAATTCAATACCTAGAAAGTATTTTAGATTGCCTAAATCCTTCATGTGAAAACAATTACTTAGATAAGTTTTGAATTGTATGATAGCTTCATGATCATTTCCAGATATAATTAAATGATCCACATACACAAGGGCGTTAAGTTGAACCCCGTTTTGTTGTAGAGTAGAAAAAGAATAATCCAAGTATGATTGAACAAAACCATATTTTTAAGTGTCGATGACAACTTTGAAAACCAACAATGCGGGGCTTGTCGAAGTCCATACAATGACTTACGAAGTTTGCATGCTTCCCCAGGTTAACCTTTATGCAAACCAGGTGGTAATTTCATAAATACTTCTTCTTCAAGATCTCCATGTAAGAACGCATTATGCACGTCCATCTGATGAAGTTTCCATTGCTTAGCTACCATAATTGCTAAGAAAACTCGAACAGTCACCATTTTCTTGACCGGCGCGAATGTTTCACTATAATCGACTCCAGCCCCTTGATGATTATCGAGAATCACGAGTCGGTCTTTGAATCTTTCAATAGTCCCATCTGATTTGTAATTTATTTTATATACCCACTTGCACCCAAGAGCTTTCTTGTTTGGTGGAAGTTTCTCAATCGTCCAAGTCTTGTTTTGTTCTTGTGCCTCGAGTTCACTATCCATCGCAGATCTCTAACGCTTATCTTTGATTGCTTCATAATACGTTATAGGTTCTTGTTCTTTTTCAATAGCCTCAAGAAAAGTTTGATGACAAGATGAAAATTTGTCACAGTTCACATAATGAGCTATAGGATATGGAGTACCTGAGGATCGAGATAGAGCATGCGGTGTAGAATGGGATGGACTCTTTTTCTTGACTGTATTTATGACATAATCGTGGAGACGAACTGATGTTTCTTTCTTATGGTGCCCTCTCCCTAAATTTTCTTCTTGAATTTGTTTCTTAACATTTAGTGATTGTTTGATTTTCATGAACTGTAGTTTCCTTATTCACGAGTTCATTACCCCCTATCTTGGGAAGGGGGCTCTTCATGTAGCGTAGTGTCATTATATTCATTATCATTGACTGTTAGGACTATAGGTTATGTATCATACCGAAATATATGTTCCAAAAAATCAACATCACGTGACACAACAAAATCCAACTTTTCTAAGTCGAATAACCGATAACCTTTTTGCCCATATGGATACCCGACAAAAACACATTTTCGACTATGACTTGGAAACTTGCCCCTGTTTTTGTATGTGCGTAACACAAACAACCGAAAGTACGCAAGGGAGTATATGGTGGTTCTACATTATGAAGCACTTTGTATGGATTTTTCCCTCTTAAGATGGGGGATGGAGTACGGTTAATAAGATAGGCGGCAGTCAAAATATGCTCGCCCCAGAAATCGATAGGAAGTAAACTTTGGAATCTTAGTGCACGAGCAACATTTAAGATATGTCGATGTTTTTGTTCAACTCAACCATTTTGTTAAGGTGTACCCACACATAATGTTTGAAATATCATCCCTTCATCAAGAAAAAATTGTTTCATACAAGTAAATTCGGTTCCATTATCACTTCGAACAATTTTAACATGTTTGT
>BQNB010019678.1:0-65441 GCA_026074375.1 Tanacetum coccineum | reverse complement strand
CCACTGAGATATCTTAGTCTAGTATACCTATTTCCCTTGTTGCAGATGAGATTGTCACTAAGGAGAGGGAAGACAGAATGGAAAGGGCTACCATTACTGCTTTTAGCTTAGAAGCAGAGTAGGACAGTGGTAACATAAATAGGACTCAATCCATGGCAACACTTAATGAGCCAAGTTCTCGGGGAACTGGTTCAAGTAGTGGTCCTAGGTGCCACGATACTATATTAGGGGATGCAGAAGCTCAAACTAGGTTTGAGACTGCATCTGAACAGTCCAATGACCCACCTCTCTCAAGAGTTACAACACTTGAAAGTGGGGACGACAGACTAAAACTTAAGAAATTGATGGACCTTTATACAAAACCGTCTGATAGAGTTTGTTGATCCCACGCCTTGATCAGTTCTTTATGATATAAAGAGTTTGCTACCTTGGAAGAATCCAAAATAACAAAGATTGAGACTTTGTATGTATAACAAAGTGTATGCGGAATCTACACTTTGATACTTTATAGAAATTTATGAATGAAACAGTAATGATCACACACAAACAATAAACACAAAACGCATTGCTTCAATATTATAAAAATACGAGTACTCTCTAAGTACTGGGGTTACACAACCTTGAAGCAATAACAAATTCTCTCTAAGTGTATATCTTGAAGTTCTAACTATCACTACTCTAGGGATCTCCTTTTATAGAAATACAAGGAGCCCTTTACACATATATCTGCCTATCTATTAGGAACAGTTACAATTCAAAACTAAACATCCCGAAATGCTCTCCATGCATTCTTATCTTCATATCATCAGCTTTGACTATTTAGCAGTACAAACTTCTTCACTTGGCAGTATTAAGTTTCCTTGGCAGTACTAACTTTATGCTGACAATACTAACTCCTTTAGTACTGTTGGCAGTATTAAGTCACAAGAAGATTTACTCCTAACATGTTTCGGGTTTAATCCCAAGCAAAACCCGAGCCCGGGTCCTAGTTAAATGTCCCGCGCGTCATTTAACGCGACGGGGTATATAAACTCTTTTCTATTTAGAAAAGAGTTAGTTGTTAAAAATATATCTTTTTTCCTTTTCCTAAACTCTCTCATCTCTCTCTCTCTCTTCTTTCTCTCTCTACAAAAAAAACAACTCACTCTCTTTATCTCTCTTCTAGTTCAATTCGTGGTTTGTTATAGTCTTCGCTCCCTTATAGTCCCCTAGAACTATACTTCGAACCAACGTAACAGATGGAGAGGATAGAAAGATACTTGATTTTTATTTGGTTTCTCAAGAATAGGGTGCGCTCAACAAAGTTTTGATCCGTATCTATATTAGTGGTTGTCGAAAACGTCTACGGGCTTGAAAAGAACGAGTGCGCATGCTACAAAATAGAAAATTAAATACAGAAAATTACACACTAATTTTTTTTTTTATTGGTTTCTTTTTTCAACTTCTGATTTATTAAATTGATATAAAACGGACAATGAGAAAGAGACACACTTCTAAAAACAAGAAAACGACATTAGAAAGCTACTTAAACATACTTCATTACCCACCAATCACGGTACGCCTCTCAAAATGATAAACGCCACAGGTGAGCGGAGGAGTTTAGGAATAGCGCGAAGCTTATTTCTCCCCCCCCTCCTTCGTGTCGTAGTACCTCCCTCGGACAACCCTCCTTATACCCACTTTATAGGTTTGATTTAACTGTTTTCAAGGTGACCGTATGTCGTAAGAAGACACAAATGACAGTTTTGATTTAAATCTTTTGTTCTAGTGGGAACCAACAAGTTTACCGGAAGTTATTATTATAATACCTCATATTGCGAATATAAAAGTTTGGGTATTTTTATCAATTTGTGGAATTATTTATTTTTTTTAGGACAATGATTTTAATATTTGGTTTTTCTTTTGTTTTATATGATAATTATACTAATAAAAGAAAAAGAAAATATTTTTTGTACTTTTTAATATTTTTTATAATTCTTGAAAAATTGTGTTCAACTTTTTGAAAAACCAAATGTTAGAGGACTTCTCTTCTAACGCTAAGGGTAAGCGCACAGATACGTACATGATTCGTCAATAATATATATATATATATATAATATAAGCAAACACTCAACCAATTACCTTGACACAAGGAGTGGTCAAAAGTTCACCAAAATAAAATATATATGTAGCCGGAAGTATGATTCCCGGGTCGTTTTGTCCCAACGAGGCTTAAATGGAAAATCGAATGACGGATTGATGATTGATGTTTGAATATGACAAAGGTATGATTGGTTTTCTATTTCTACAAGTTAAGTATGCAAAAACGATTAAATAAAACCTAAAAACGAAAGCTATATAACTTAAAACCTAAAACGGGCACGAAAAACGAGGGCTAAAAACCTAAATTGTGCAAATTAAACCCTAAAACAAATTTAAAAGCTAAAATAGATTCTAAATGACAAATAACGAAGTTTAAAAAAAACTAGACTAAAAACGGAGGTCGTTTGACCCAAAAACGAGTCAAGACAAGAACCGGGATCAAAACCCGTTCTTTAAAAATAAAATTTTTGAAAAATTAATCCTACAGAAGTTTTTATATTTTTCCTGCAAAATAGATGAAAAAAGAAAATTTTAAAAAAAAAGTTTATATTTTTCTGATTAATATTTTATTTTTTATGAATTTTTTAAGATTTAAATGATTAAAAACTATAAAAATAATCCTAGAGATAAATTTTTATAAAAATTACACTAAGTGGAGAAAAAGTGCAGAAATTTAAAACAAAATTGAAAGCCCCAAATATTATCTAAAGGTTAAAGCTTTAATTAAACTAATTAAAACAACCTAAACTAATAATTAAACTAAAACTAACAAGGACTAACAATGACTAACGACAATGACTATTTGTACAAAAGACCAAAATAATTTTTTTTCCTACCCTGAACCCAATCCCGAGATTTTAGTCCAATTCCCCCAAAAAGTGCTGAATTTAAAAAGTCGTTTTTAGCCAAAACGCCAAACATGAAAAGTTGTTCATACATGTTTTTTTAGAAAGCTTTAATAAAGTCAGCCTAGCGAAAATCAAGCACTTTATAAGCGCCAAAAGCTCAATTTAGCTGCTGATGCAGAAAGTAAGCTCAAATTTTTTTAGTGTTTTTGGTAATTTTGACACTACAAAACTTAAATAAGCTCAAATTCAAAAAGGAAGATGTTTTGGAAAGCATATATGTTGCTTAAACAATTCCAAAAAGCTTTTCACCAAACACAAACTTAACTCAACTCAATTTGCATCAAAAAGTATAAACCTAAATTTTTCTAATAAGCCAAATTCAAAATAAGCTAAAATCACCAATAAGCCAAACTGATAAGAGCCTTATGGAAATAATCTCACTAAGATCCTTAATTAAGCCCACCTATTCACTTTTTTAAATAAGCCACTGAAATAAGCACAATAAGCACAAATGACTACACTACTATTTTTTTGGATTTTAATGAAAATAAGCACTTTTAGACCTAAAATAAGCTACTGAAATAAACTCCACTAAAGACAGTAAACGAAAATGGGCTTAATCTACTCTAAAAAACTAATGAAATCTTGAATAAGCAGCAATAATAAGCTAATAAGCAATAATGAACCAACAGTACTAACATTATTAACTACCGGTACTAACTTGGAGTTAGTACCGCTAGCTTTGAGTTAGTACCGCTTGCTCTAAAAAACTCTTAAAGTTTTCAAAAGTCATTTTATTCAAGCTGATTTGATCCTAATTTGTTAAAATAGATTATCAAATGACAACATAAGGTACTTATGAACATATTTCAATTAGTGATAAGCACTTAAATAAGCTAAATTAATCTAACAGTATTAACTACCACAAGCTACCAGAACTCACTGAGGAAAGTTGCACAAATCATATTTGAACTGAAATCCTAATCAGGATAAGTACTAAACAACATAAAAAAGACAAAAAAAACAAATATAATAACAAATAAGTCTATAAGCAGTTCTACATTAAGTAAAAAATAAAGAAAAAGAGAGACTTACAACACCCTTGCTTAAACAGGAATGCTTAAGCCTTATACAAAGCAGATCTACAAGTCTAGCTTGTCAAGACAACAGTAAATGTCCATAAGCACATCCTTTGTTTGCTTATCATCTAAAAAAGTAAGCTGTGGTATTTTTGGGTGAATTTTTTTTTTGATTTCTTCTTAACTACTTAACCTTTTTAAGTTACTTAGTGAAAACAGCTTATCATTAAGCTATATTGAAAGCTTTTTTAAAACACAATTAAAGCACTAGTTAATAACTTGAGAACTGGATTCACAATTGGATTTTAACAAAAAAAAAAACATTGCTTCATAAAATCTTAAAAACAATACAAAGCTGAAAGAACAGTTGCAGTATAAGGCTTATTAAAAGACGTAAAACGACTTAAATTAAATTTACATTAAACAACAAAATAAGCTAGAACCTTTTGCTTACAAAAGGTCCTATTTATACTAGTAACTTCATTCCATGGTCTTCCAGGTATTTGTTTTCTTTGAAGACAAAGACCATAATGTGTTGTTGTGTGAGAGCATTCTTAACGAATCCCATCCATCTATTCTTTTGTGCTTCTTTTGAGTCCAATCACAGCCTCAAAAGTCACTTGGGAATGGTGGGGATTGCCAACAGGCAATTATAAGTATGGGGTGAGGGAATGTGGAGTGGTAGAAAATGATTTATCTAGGTGTAGAGTGGTTTGCAGGGTAAAAGTATGGTAAGACATCCCTTAGTTGACCTGGTTTGGTTGGGCGGGAAAAATGATGTTTGGGTAAGTTAGCAGCTTTGGCCCCTCAAGTTATTCTTCACCCAATTTGTAATTTTAGCCCTTGTCTTATTATTCTAGTAATACAACTTGAGGTTTGGCAATTTTAGTCCCTCAAGTTGTATTTTCTTCACTTGGTTGACTTTTGACTTTGACGGGGTTGATTTTCTGACTTTGACTGACTTTGGCTTCGGTTTGACTTTGTCTTTTCCATACCGTGATCGCTTTTTTTTTTGGTTTTGTTTTGCTTTCTTTTTGTCATGTTCTTAAATATCCGTTTTCTACACAATACAAATGCAAAACATACAAATACGATGTATTTTGGTACGTTTTTGGTATGCGAACATTCTCCTGTGGGGTCTCAACCTGATAACCTAAGTCGAACTCGGCTAGGAACAATCCAGAATATGCCTTTGTTGGAGTGGATCTAGTCTTTTACCCCAGATTTCTTCGGAATATGTTTATCACATAACTTACTACTTTCTAAATTGTTCGATCTAAATTATTAAATTAAAATTAAGGCACAAGACACACAATGAATAATTGTCCGGAGCAAAAGTTTGACAAGGTCAAGTTATAAGAGTTGTAGCATCTTCACTTGTACTTAACGGAGATTTCGTTTTTACGCTTAGTTTTGGGATTATGAAAAATCGGACATGAATATATCCGTCAGGACATCCGTATATTATTCAATGGCGCTTTCTCATTCTATGATCCCATGTGTTGAGAAAATAAAGGAAGTCAAACATGGTATTGAGTAAAGGAACAAGAATAATCCAAAAATAATTAGGGATAGTTAGTAGTACAAGATAAAAAATGGTGAAACACGGAACTTTGGTCGGAACTATTGAATCTTTATTTCCGCTTGACGAACACCTAGCTACTTTTCAGTTAATTATGTCGAGGGGAGCAGAGATTCTAGTTTTCGTAAATTTAACTTCATAACATTGCGTAAGGACACGGCAATACCTTAGTATGGGGGATTTTGGTATGTGCTTAATTACACATACCTTTTGACCATTAAAAAACGTGACTTAAATGTCCAAAAACGTAACAGAATACAATTGTATATTATAAGTTTTGCATTTGTGTTGTGCAGGAAATGGATATCCGACAAAAAGACGAAAAACAAAGCAAAACGACAAAACCAAGCACGGAATGGAAAAGTGTGAAAAGTCAAAGCCAAAATCGAAGCCAAAGTCAGTCAAAGTCAAAAAGTCAACAGGAAAGTCAACCCCGACAAAGCCCAAGTCAACCCCGACAAAGTCAAAGTCAAAGTCAACTCCGAGAAACTGAAGCAGAAAATATAACTTGAGGGACAAAATTGCCAATTCCCAAAGTTACATTACAAAGAGAAAGAGGACAAGGACTGATTTTGCATTATATTGAAAATACAACATTGAGGGGCAATTCTGCAAAGCCCCAAATTAGTATATTAACCAAGACGAGATTTGCAATAAAAAAATATACATAGAGGGCTTAACTTGCCAACCCCTATGTTGTATCTCCATAATGGACTAATTCTAGCAAAACACTAATAACAATGACGGACTCATTTTGCCATTGACGCCAAAACTCTCACCCTGTTATTCCAAACCAAATTCCCGCCAAAAACGCCTGACCACGTCACCGGGATCCTTCTTCCTCACATTTAACCTGCAACTCCCATAAATTACCCATTGGGTAAATGACATCATCCTCTCTCCACTAAACCATTGCCCAATTTGGCATCCCACACTACTAAGGTACTAAACCCACGTTGATTTGATGAAGTTAAAAGAATCACTATGGGCATTTTGATGGCTAGGATTGGCATCTCTTATTACTCACACACCACAAAAACAACCCTTGCTTTTGTCCTCTACAAAGAAACACAGGAAAAAGAAAAAGAAGAGAAGACCCACCGACCTTACTTTTTAGTATAAATAGATTGCTCTAGTAAGCCATTAATAGCATCTTTTCTTTTTAGCTTATTTTCAGAACCTTAAAGCTTAATGTCATTTTTATTCAAGCCTTGTAACATTTTAAGGTTTAATGAAAATTTGAAGGATTTGAGTATTAATATTCTGTTTTATTTATAAGCTTTATCTCACTTGTTAAAACATACCATAAGTTCTTTTAAGCTCTTTTGAACTCACTCAAGCTGTTTGAACCTAAGCTTTTAAAGATTTTCAAAAAATTAAAGGTTTAAGCCCTTTTTCACTTAAAAAGCATTCCTGAGTGTGCAAAGTTTGAATGGAGCATGGTAGATTGTGGATGGCCATGGTTTTAGAGCCTCATGGGAGGCATTAGGATTGGTCAAACACTGAATGAGTGTTTAACTTCTGTTCCAAAAGCTAAGACCCTTTGTAAGTCATCTATTTCAATTTTTTGCATTTACTGTAGCACTGCTTATTTTCTGCTTATTTCATGTTTTTCTAGCTTATTATTGTTGTTTATGCTTATCTATGTTTGTTGTTTGCTTAATAAGTGTTTAGTTTAAGTTTTTATGCAAAACTGTCATTATTTGCCTATAAACTGCTTATTCATTATTTGCTTAATCTAGTGCTTATTCTTGTGTTTTTAATATTGCTTATTGCTTATTAATGGTTGCTTGTTATCTGTTTTCAAAACCTTTGCTTAAATCCTCTTAAAAACATTTTAAAAAGTTATTCATTACTTAAGGGTAGTGTTTTGGGTATAAGGACCCAAAATGTCCAATCCATGTTAAAAAACATTTGGGTTTTTCCCCACTTTGGCCAACTTTGGCTAGCTTTTTTAAGCATTTCTAATCAGTTTTTGAAAAAGTTTTAAAGATAACAAGTGATTTTAAGGTTTTCCTAAAAAGCTCCTTTAAAACTGTTATCAAAAACAGTTTACAAGGGCTTATTGGGTTAAGGCTTTCAAATCTTGTTTTTGAGACTTGTTTTGGTGATAATTATAGGTTTAAAATGCAGTACTAAAGTCCTCTTGTTTTCCAATTGTCCAAGCAAAAATCTGTCAAGTATTTCTTGTTAAAGTTTTCATAGTTAAACTGTCACCTTTTTCTAATCCATTTTTCAGCTACTTAGATTAGTTTTTAGCTTTTGAAAATTGGTGCACAAGCTCATTAGGAGCTTGTGTCTACCTGTTTCAGCTTATTTTTCATTTTAAAGTTTATTTGGTGGCTTATTTTTAAGCAATCTTTTTGTCCCCTTTTTCCTACCAAAAGTGCCCTGGTGCTAAAGCTCATTTTTGACAGCTTCTTTAAGCTGTCATAAGCTTACCATTTTCTTTCCAAAAAGCATTTTTAGAAAGCTTATAGGGTGTACTTTAAGCCCCTATAAACTCAGCCCTTGGGTCCCACTCTTAGGGCTTAAAAATAAGTCCTAAAAGTCCCCCAAGAGCCTGTTTGAGCCTGCAGCCCAACCCATTTGGCTTATAGCTTATTTGGCTATCCTGGCTTATTGGTTTGTTTATATTTGCTTATTTCTGTTTGTGTTTGCTCATTAGGTGTAAGGTAGGACTTATATTTGCTTATTTGTGATTTGCCTTTGCTTATTTGTTCTTAAAAGCCAAGGAAAATAAGCCATTCTTGTCTTTAGCCTTTTTAAGCTCTGTCCATTTTTTAGGTGCATATTTTGAGGGCTTAATGGGTTTCAAAGCAAAAGTAAGTGGGGCCTTATTGAAGCTTATTGACAACTTCACCAAGGCTGTGGGCCCACTTGTCCTCAAAAAAAGCTTAAAGGTTAAACTTGAGCCACCAAAGCTGTCCCAACTGTTTAGCAAAACAGTTATAATCCCTTTGGCTTTATTCCATTTTTTACTTGTTTTAAATTTAAGCTGATCATTTGTGCTTATTAGATTGGCCTTAAGCCATTTTGAGCTTGTCTAGCTTAGTGAAGCTCATTTGAGCTTATTAACTTAAAACTGATAAGCTTTTATAAAAATAAAGTTTGAGCTTCTTTAGTTAAAAATTCTAAGTCTTAGTGTACATTTAGCTTAATAAGCCAGTCTGCCACTTTTAAGCCCGTTTTCCAGCTTATTTATAAGCTTGTGTAAAGACTTGTAGTTATAAAATTGCTTATTTATAAGCACTTTTCAAGTTTGTAAAAAAAAATTTCAAAAAAAAAGGGGAAAGTAGGAAGTCGGGGGTGAGCAAGACTCGAACCCCCGACCTCTACCACTCTCAACCCTCTATACACTACACACTCTACCGCTGCGCCCTTGGGTCTTTTCTGTTAGACCCTTGGGCGCTTAGGTATTTAAGTGTGTTTTGGGTCATAAGCTTAATAAGCTGCTAGAGCTTATTTCTCAGCTTATTTGATAAGCTGAGTGGGACCACTTATTTTTCCTAGGACCCTTGTCACCTTAGCTATTTTGTGTAAATTTTTCAGATTTTTTTATAAAGTTTTAATATTTTTTATAATTTATTTTCTTTACAAATTCCGTAAGGGGCTTCACCTTAAAATCGTGGCCAATAAAATCCTGAATCCAAAGACCTTTTAAGCGTGTAATTGGTAACCGAAGTGTCCCCTAGTGGGTCCACTGTGGCAAGCTTTGAGGATGTCAAAAGCTTCTTGCCCTGAAACATAATGCCTAATTACTTGGTCTGCACGGATCTTGAATAAAAAGGGGTCATCCCAGAAGTAATGTTTGACATCTTTGAAAAACTTGTTTTTCTGTTGGGACGACATTCCCTTAACAATGAAGTTCCCCGCATGGTAATTTGCGAAATCTGCAAACCATAGGGCATTATCATCACGAAGAGCAACCGATCCAAGAGTTTCGAGAGAAAATGTTTCAGTGATTTTCTTTGTTCTCCGAGACTCCATTCTGTGAGGGTATCTCAAGTCTGAGAGAAGATCGCGGCAAGAATTTTCATGCACCGTGGGTGAGAGATTTTGTTTCGGATCCTCAACATCGAATTCTTGGAGCAAAAGGATCCATCGTCATCAGTCTGCCGTATCAATCCTTTTTAATTAATCAAAGAGATACATAATACAATGATCTGTAACACTATGCTCTTGGGACAAAACGAGATATGACCCGAATTTCTCAAAAGCGTACACTAACGAGCAAGTAATTCTTTTTCTTGTATGGTGTGTGCTTTGAGCTCGGTCATTGTCTGCTGGCAAGTGAATTTGGTTTGGAAATGCTTGTTCTTTCGTTGCCCTAGGACTGCCCCAATTGCAAAATCGCTTGCATCACACATTAGTTCGTAAGGCCAGTCTAAGTCGGAGCAAATCAAAATTGGAGCCTCAGTCAATTTTCTTTTAAGTGTATCTAAAGGATTCGTACCCTTCTGAGAAGAAAATGGGAGTCTCCTTTTCAAGCAAGTGGGTCATAGGACGGGCTATTTCTAAAGTCTTGTATGAAACCGTCGGTAAAAACTGCATGTGCCAAAAAACTATCCGGACACCTTTCACAGTAGTCGGGTGAGGGAGCGTGTGCTATAAACTTCAAACTTTAGGACGATCGACCTCAAATCTTGAACTTATAGATTTTTGTCTCCAAGAAAATATGCCTTCCTTTACCATGAAATGGTCTTGTCTCCCCAATTTAGGGACAAATTGTGTCTCACAAAACCGTTTTAAACAATTTTGTCCAAATGGGATGGCATGTAGACGTCCAGTGGCAGCCCCGACGACTGAAAAGTCGTCACAGTGAAACACTTCCATCATGTTTTCGATCATGACGTGGAAGATTGCCATCAATACATCGTTGACGTGAAGCGGGTGCATTGCATAGCCCGAAAAGGCATGCTGCGATAGGCAAATGGTTCCGTAATGGGCAAGTGAATGTTGATCTCTCTTGAATCCTTCGGGTCAAAATGGGAAATCCTAAAAATAACCCGAGAAAGCTAGAGGAAACAATAGTATTGGTTTCCCTAGCGAGTCTTTCGAGCATTTGATCCATGAATGGCAATGAAAAATGGCTTTCGAAGATTTCATTCAACTTTCATAGTCAATGATACTCTCCACCCCTGTGACAATCAGTTTGGTATCAAAGTCATTATCACATTCTTGATTAACGGTTATGCCACCCTTCTTTGGTACACAGTTGAACCGGCTACCCCATGGGTCAGTCAGAGATTGGAATAAATAAATCCCGTGTCAAGAGAAGTTATATACACCACTTTTTTGATGACGTGTGGATTTTTGGGTTTAACCCGTCTTTGACTCTGAACTGTGGTTCGTAGTCCTCTTCCATAAGGATTTTGTGATACAAAACTCCTGGATTCAACACCGTGATATCAGAGAGTTTTCCAAGCGATGGCTCGCTTGTGGACTTAAGAACCTTGATATGGCTGCCTTCTCCTCATCTCAAGTCTTTCGCATATGAAAGGCAACTGTCGCGCCTTCCAAAAATGCTATTTCTAAATGAGGTGGCAAACCCTTGAGTTTCAACCTCGGAGCTCATCAATTGATGATAATAAACATTTTAGCTTCAACACTTTGAGTCTTCCCCTGGGAAGGGGGGGGAAAGGGGAAAATATTTAGGGGGGGAAAAATAAAATTAAAATTGGGGGAGGGGAAAAAGGGGAATTTGAAAAAGAATTAAATAGGGGGGGATTTTAGGGAGGGGAATCCCGGATTCCGGGTGAATATTCTTTATGATTCGGAAGAGGAGGTAACGGTTCACTATTGAGAAGTGCTTCCAGAATAAGAATGTCACCCTCTGGATCATAGTAAGTAGCATCAATTTCCCGTGAAATTGGCTCGTCATTGACAGCTATAAAAGCATTTGCTTCTTCAAGAAGGAGAAAATCACTATCTCTAAAAGGAGTTAGTGTTGGTGAAGAATTTGAAACAATTGGATCGTAATCCAGAGAAGGATTACCGTATGCAACTGAATCAGAAAAACCTAGAACTTCTTGCGAGTATTCTTCACATAATTGCCAATCATGACTACAATTCGGTGTTTCGCCGTCATTTGATTGTAAATTAGCCGTGTATCTCTAAGTTGGATCCAGATTTAATGTGATGGCCCTCTTTGCCAACACGGAAGGTTTATTCCCTTCGTAAACATCTACTCATCACATGCAACGACTGGTCCTTTAAGGAAACTTCTCCCGAGGATTAAGGTACTCGGGGGTTCTGGCTCAAAAATCTACGACCAACAAAATCTGCTGGAAAACTATAACTTTCCACATTAAAACGAACAGTCCTTTTAGCAATACCGATCGTTTAAGTGATTGGAACGGTCATCTAGGGGTGGGCGTGCTCTACGCATCATGCAAGACGAGGGTTAGTTTCGGGGAAGAGAGAGATCTTCAGAACGTGAATAAGTGCAAAGATTAATTCTCTGCGCCGAGATCGCCAAGGCGTTGCATGTTTTTAATCCCAAAAAATTCACATGGAATAAGAAATCGGCCAGGGTCTCCAAGTTTTTTTGGTAACTTGTTTAGGATGACTGCTGAGCAATTCTCGTTCAATGGAGTTCTAGCCATTTCACTCAACTTCTCTTTGTTTCCGATTAAAGTTTTTAGAGTCGAGGCAAATTTTGGCATAAGGGTCAAGGCATCCGTAAAGGTAATTTCGAAACTCAAATCTCTAAAGATTTCATAGAATTTCTCAATTTGGTCGTTAGCTTTTTCACGGCGCCTTTCATCATTTCTTCTTGAAGGAAATGGAATTGATGTTCGTTGGTTAGGCATTGGAGCACTAACGGGATCAACAACGGGCTTGGAAGTTGGATTTTGAGATTGGACTTGAACTACTGGAGGTTGGACGTCTTCGGTGCTTCCGTTATTAGTAGGAAGCATCGTGTCCTTTGTAACCTCGGTATCACGATTCATCACTTTCGGAGAAGAAGATGAAGTAGAAGGAATCGCGGGTCCTTGATATGCAACACCACTTCGGGTGGTGATACCTTTCAAATCTTCCTTCGGGTTGGTAATGGTGTTACCCGGGAGAGTTCCCGAACCTGAAGTAGAGGCGGTATTCATTTTGATAAAGTTACTTAGCATACTTTCAAGCCTTTGATTTGAAGTAGCCAAGTTGTTCAATTGAGCTTGCAGGTTTTATCCGCCGGTTTTGCACATTCCTCATAACCGCATCATTAGCCTTTACGTAGCTATCAAAATCGGTCTTAGACACACCTTGTGTTTGAGGAGCGGGAGCTTGGTAAACGGGAGCTTGATAAGCTGGGGGTTGATTAACCTGGGGTTGGTAAATTGGTCCTTGACTAAAATTATTACCCCGATTTTGGTTAAAATTGTTCCCCCGATTTTGGTTGAAATTGATCCCCCGATTTTGGTTGTTTTGATGGTTTTGCATAGGAGGAAAACCGGGAGGTCGAATTTGGTTTGCAACCATTGGAGGTCGGGCACCGGTATTTCCTTGATTAAAATTAGCCGCGGCGGCTTGAGAAACGTAAGCTTGAATATTGTCATGATAAACATTGCCATCGGTAGCGGGACAACTTTGATATGAATGAGCTCCACCGCAAGTCACACAACTTTCCTCGACCGCTTTTACGGACGCTGGAGTTTGGTGAGCGGGAGCTTGAGATTGATTTTTCTTATCAAGGAGCAATGCTTTGACCATATCTTTGAGTTCGGAGACATCGGGAGAGATTCCGGAGGTGGAAGTGCTTGTACTCACTTTAGCAACAACGGGTTTGCTTCGTGAATTACGAACTTTGGATTTGCTCTCGATGAATGTTTTAGACATTCTCCTCGTGCATTTTATCCAAAAAGATACCACCCGCTCGGCGTGAAATTCAATGAATCTTGATCATTTGAGTTCAAGGCATTATAGAATGTATCGAGTTGATGCAATTCTGAAAACCCATGATGCGGGCATGCCCTAAGAAGATCATTGAAACGGTCCCATGCTTCATAAAACGATTCGTCAAATCTTTGCTGAAATCTCGTGATTTCATTTCTAAGATTTGTCGTTTTAGAAGGAGGAAAGAATTTGTTAATGAATTTCGACACAAGATCATCCCATGTAAGAATCGATCGAGGAGGTTCTTTGTCAAGCCAAATCCGGGCTGCTCCCTCGAGGGAAAATGGGAAAAGCATAAGCTTAACCGACGTACTCGGGACGTTCGGGAACTTCATCAAGAAGTGAATCATTTGAAATATCTGATGTGTGCATGTGGGTCTTCTTTATCAGTCCAAACCAATTGCTTGTTTTGACAAGATAAATTAGCTCATGCTTGTACCTCAAAATTGTTTGCGTTGATCTCGGGAACAACGATTGCATCCTCGTAACCCTCGGTGGGTGCTTCGAGCAATTGCGCCATAGTACGATTATCGTCCGTCCATCGTAACTATAGGAGGATTGAAAGTTTCTTGATTGTTATTTGGTTCTCAAGATTTGGTGATTCAACAGAAGTTTGTCGACTAGTGTTGTCGACGTCCTACGGACTTGAGAAGACGAGTGCGCAATGCACAAAATAGATAATTAAAAAAAGAAAATTTACACTAAATTTTTTTTTGGATTTTTTCCAATGATTTATTCACAATTGATTTTTAACGGACAACGAGATAAGAACAAACTTCAAACCAAATAATACTACTTACTACTAAATCACGGTAGCACTCAAAAAGAATATAAAAACGCACGTGAACGGAGGATAAGGAATATGCGCGAAGCTTATTTCTCCTTTCGGGTCAAGATTCCTCGAACAACCTCCTTAAACCCACTTTATAGTTTGATTAATTTTTCAAGGTAGCCGTACGTTCGAAAGCGACACAAATGGCAAGTTTTAATCCTTTGTCTAGTTTGGAGAACCAAGAAACAAGTTCACCGAAGTTAGTATCGAAAATACCATCAATTGAGAATATTAATATTTTGGTATTTTTTAACAATTTTGAATTTTATTTCTTTTTTATGACAATGTTTTTATATTTTTGGTTTTTTATTTATATGATAATGTATAATACTAATAAAAGAAAATTGAAAAATATTTTTTGGAACGTATTTTAAATTTTTATAAAGCAAAGATAATCACAAAGATTCAAAACACAAATTGTCAAACGTAACGATAATCGTTTCACAGCCTCCCCGGCAGCGGCGCCAAAAATTGATTCGTTCAATAATATATATATATATATATATATATATATATATATATATATATATATATATATATATATATATATATATATATATAAAATATGAAAGCAAACCTCCAACCAATTACCTTTAGCCAAGATTGGTTAAGAGTTCACACAAAAATAATAATATATATGTGTCCGAAAGTTGAATTCCCAGGGTCGTTATGTCCCAACGGGCTTGAATGGAAAAATCGAATGACGAATGATGAAGGTGTTTGAATATGATTAAATTATGATTGGTTTTCTATTTCTACCAGTTAAATATGCAAAAACGATTAAATAAAACCTAAAAACGAAAGCTATATAACTTAAAACCTAAAACGGGCACGAAAAACGAGGGCTAAAAACTTGAATTTTGCAATTTAAATCCTAGAACAATTTTTAAAATATAAATAGACTCTACTTGACTAAAAACGAAGTTTAAAAAAAACTAGACTAAAAACGGAGTTCGTTTGGACCAAAAACGAGTCAAGACAAGAACGGGAACGAATCCCGTTCTTTAAAAAGTAAATTTTTGAAAAAATGAACCTACGAAACTTTTAACATTTTTCCTACAAAATATATGAAAAAAGAAAATTTTAGAAAAAAGATTTATATTTTTCTGATTAATATTTTATTTTTTATGAATTTTTTAAGATTTAAATGATTAAAAACTATAAAAATAATCCTAGAGCTAAAAATATTAACCTAAATTTTTTATAAAAATTACACTAAGTGGAGAAAAAGTGCAGAAATTTAACAAAATTAAAAACCCCAAATTTTATCTAATGGTTAAAGCTTAATTAAACTAATTAAAACTAAACCTAACTAATATTTAAACTAAAACTAACAAGGACTAACAATGGACTAACGACATGGACTATTTGTGACAAAAGACCAAAATTAATTTTTTTTTCCTACCCTGAACCCCAATCCCGATTTTAGTCCAAGTCCCCAAAAAGGGCTGATTTTAAAAAGTCGTTTTTAGCCAAAACGCAAAACACGAAAGTTGTTCATGACATGTTTTTAAGCAACTTTAACAAAGGCACCTTATAAAAATAAGCACTTGAAACACAAATAAGCCCTTAAATAAGCACCTAAAACTGACAGAGCTTAAAAAAACTAAAGACAAAAATGGCTTATTTTCCTTGGCTCTTAAGAACAAATAAGCAAAGGCAAATCACAAATAAGCAGAAATAAGTTAATACACAAGCAATATGAGCTACAAGGAACAAAAAATAAGTAACTTAATAAGCCAAATAAGCCAGGAAATCAAAATAAGCTATAAGCCAAAATGGGCTTGGGTTGCAGTCCCAAAAGGCTCTTGGGGGACTTTTAGGGCTTATTTTTAAGCCCTAAGAGTGGGACCCAATGGCTGAGCTTATAGGGGCTTAAAGCACACCCTATAAGCTAGCCAAAAATGCTAAAAAGAGAGAAAATGGTGAGCTGAATGACAGCTTAAAGAAGCTGTCAAAACAGACTTTTGCACCAGGGGAAATTTTTGGCAGATTTGAAAATAAGCTCTAAAAAGCTCAAAATAAGCCAAATTTGCTAACAAGCTATCTAAACTAACCTAAAAAGCTTAATGCAACAATAAACAAGCAACAACAATAAGCCACAAGCTCAAATAAGCTAATTGAGCTTTTGAGCTTAAAACTGTTTGAAAAACAGTTTCAAGCCTACTTTTGGCTTAAAATTAAGCAAACAAATGAAACTTATCAGTGAAAAACTTTCTTTCTAACTAAAATATGGCCTATGAGCTTTCCAAATCAGCAATCAAAAAGCATTTTGGGACTTTTTTACACCATTTTAAAGTTGGTCAAAAACTGCAAACATTCATTTTTACTCCTTTTTTTATGACAGACTTGAAGTAAAATTTGGCAACTTGCAAACCTCAAATAATACTTCAAATAAGCTCTAAAGTGGAAAATAAGCCCTAACAGTTGATTTATGTTCTAAAAGCTACTTGACTACCAAAATTTAGACTCTAATTCTATTCCTAGCTTATCTAAAATCTAAAATGAAAAATGACACTTTGCTATTCATGACATTGGATTGGCAGTTATACTCAAACACTTAAGCAACAGAAAGACTTTGACAAGCAACCTTAACTACTGCATTCCAAGACAAAAAATACAAGCTTAAAGTGACATCAAATGTCCTTTAATCACCAGCTTATGAATAAGCTATTTGAGAGAAAAGCTATTACCACAGTTTGCACCTTGGACACACAAATCTTTTGAAAACAACTTTAGCTTATCAAAACTATTTAAAACAGCTTAGAATTACTTAAAAATGATGATCAAAGTAAACTCAATGACCTGACCCATTGCCAAACCTGTTTTGACCCATTTTAAATGGTTATCCCAAACACCCCTTTAAGTTCTAAAAAGGGCTTTTAAGGGCTGTTTTACAAAGATTTAAGCTAGGACTCTTAAAGATAACTTATTAGAAATACATTAGAAGTAGAAATAGCTAAAGGCAACATCAAATAAGCACTTAAATAAGCAGACCAAGAATTGACAGTTTTGGCTAATTATGATAGATTTTAAGAAAAACTTGTAATATGAGATTTTAAACTACAAGATCTATATTTTAAGCACTAAACAACAATAATAAGCACAAATAAGCTGAAAATAAGCAAATGCAAGAGAAATGAGCTTAAAATGAAGGTTTAGCAATACCTTTGGTCCTTAACTTTGATGACAGGTTCACAAGCTTAAATGAGCTAGTGTACTAGCTCATCATACCCATAAGTCCATCCATTTCAGACTTATCATCCAATAAGCACACAATAAGCACTCATTCCATGTGAAGTTTGAAATTGAATTTTAACTTTAAAACCTCAAATTTTGATTAAACTTGGTAAAAAGTACAATACTGAATTTAAAGCTACAATAAGTTACAAATAAGTTGAAATAAGCTGAAAAAGACTTAATTTTAAAAGTAAGAGCTAAGTTATGCTATATTATCTAAGATGCCCTTAAGGCTTACAAAATGGTTCTATTTATAGCCGAATTCTCCCAAATCTTGAACTTGCAGCTGTTCTTTCTTTATGAGAGAGTTCCATAGGTGTGCTAGTTGTGTGAGAGGTTTAGCAAAAGCTAATCTTGGCCCTTAAATCTTCATGTGCTTCTTTTGAGTCCATCTAAGCCGTCGAATTAAGCTTGGGGAGTGGTGGGATTGCCAACTTGGCAATCTTACAGCTGGGGTGAGTTTAGTGGAGGGGGAGGAGAGGGATTATCCAGGGTTTAATGGGGTTTATGGGATAAAAAGGTGGTGGTTAACCCGTGAGTTGTTTGGGGGGGAAAATGGGCGGGAAAGTTTGTTGAATGGGTAACAGGGATGAGTTTGGTGGTTTGCCAACTTTGGCCCCCCAAAATGTAATGTTCAATTACACTACACGTCCTTGTGGGGTTAATGTTTTGGGGATTTGGCAGGATCACCCCTTCAACCATATAAGAATGTTTGCAAACTCAGTCCCTAGTTGATACATCTTTGGGGCTTTGGCAGAAATGCCCCCTCAATGTTGTATTTTCAATACAAAGCAAATTCAGCCCTTGTAGCTTTTTCTTCTTGTAATACACTTAGGGATTTGGCATTTTTGGTCCCTCAAGTTATATTTCTTCTGATTTTGACTTCCTCTTGACTTTGACTTTGTCGGGGTTGACTTTTCTGACTTGATTGACTTTTTGGCTTCGATTTGGCTTTGTCTTTTCACACATTTTCATTCTGTGCTTAGTTTTGTCGTTTTTGGCTTTGTTTTTCGTCCTTTTGTATGATATCCGTTTCCTGCATAACACAAATGCAAAACAAACATATATTTGGCAGTTTTTGTCTATTTTTGGTCATTTAAGTCCGTTTTTAATGGAAAAAGGTATGTGTAATTAAGCACATACCAAAATCCCCCATACTAAGGTATTGATGTGTTCTCACGCAATGTTATGAAGTAAACATTTATGAAAACTAAGAATCTCGATCCCCCTCGACTAACAACCTCGAAAAGTAGCTAAGTGTTCGTCAAGGGGAACTAAAGAATCAATAGCTTCGACAAGTCCCGTTTTTACCCTTTTTTTATGTACACTAAATATCCCTAATATTTTTGGATTTTCCTCTTTTTTTTTCTTAACTAACATGTTTGACTTCCTTTATTTTATCAACACTGGGATCATAGAATGAGAAGCGCCCGTAGAATAATCTACGGATGTCCGAATGGATAAATTCATCATCCCCGATTTTTCACTAGTTCCAAACCAAGCAATTAAACAAGATCATTTGTCAATATAAGTCTAAATGTTAAGCACTCATACTTATGACTTGTGAACTTTTAACTCCCAACACAGATATATGATTTAAATGTGTGTACTCATTTCAACTCAACCATAGATCAACTTATTTCCATAGTCGTAATTCAAGATGAATCATGACTCAAAGCAACAACTTATTAGGACCTTGTAACTTGATTTTAAAGAACGAAAATTTAACTGTAGAACTTTTTGCAACATCTTCATCATCATAATCATAAGTTCTTAAAGCTAGGAATGCGTTGCTTAGTTTGAACACCTACCTAGGCCTCGCTCCCTAGTAGGATATCACAACCAACGACCGGTGTTCTTAGTTTGAAAACCCACCCCGTTGTTAGCGTAGTGGGAAATCACATCAACACCTTCTTCCTAATATGGCTAAGGATTGGTGTCTTAGTTTGAACCCTCACCTAGACCTCGCTTCCTGGTGAGATATCACAACACACCAAATCCCTAGAAGTAAAGATGTCTTAGTTTGAACCCCCACCTCGTGGTTAGCGGAGTGGGATATCACGACACATCTTTTACTTGCTCCATATACTCAAATGTATGCTTCATTGGCATAATTTCAATATTCATGCATTTTTGCATTCATATTTCATTCATGCTTCTTTGGCATTTTAACTTTCAAATTACTAAGAACAGAAAAATCTCGCTTTAAAGAATCAAGTTACAAATTTGAAGCTTTTTCTAAAAACTGGTATGTGCTTAATTACACATACCATTTTCCATTAAAAACGGACTTAAATGACTAAAAACATACCAAAAATACATTGTTACTCATATAAGCTTTAGAAGAATCTTGCTTAGCACATAAACTTATATTTAACTCTATCACTTCTTGTTCTTCACCTCGTGAAAGCTTAGCTTACAATTAAGGAACTAGCTAGGGCTCAACACGCCCGATCGAGTCAAAAATTATTCTCATTCTACCCATTTAGGAAAGTCGAAACTGTGACAAAACACTTATTTTATTTTTGAAAATTTTTAATTTTTTTCATTTTTTTGGTATTTTTGCAAAAGTTTGGTGGTAAAAACAGGATTACGTGACAACAACGGCTGCAGGCAAAATCAAACAATCTAAAGATCCCCCCCCCCCCATACTAGAACTAAACATCGTCCTCGTAATTTGCAAAGGTCACCTACTACATCTAAGGCCGTTTATGAAGTGTGTCTAAAGAGAAAACCGTTAGTCGATTAGATTTGGATACTGGATCCCAAAAATGAAGCAGAGGATGTGAAGTCTCTTAGGATGAAAGACAAAATGATAGCACGAGATCTTCACAATCCGGGCAATCCTGACAAATAAACAACACATACAAACAACCAACACGGTAATGGAAAAGGCTAAGCCTCTTCACAGAACAAAAAAACACTTATTCATATTTACACAATACTACGATAAGCATAGGTGGGGTGGCCTCCCACAATCGCTTGTTTAAGGTCGCTTGCTTGAACCCCGTCCACCTGAATTTATTGGACATGAGGGAAGTTTGGAAGATCCGGGAACTACCAAATTGTCTGGTACGTCCCCTCCAAAGTAAATGCTTTAAAAAACGATGACCATATAAGTCACTTGAAAATTTTGGAACCCCAACAGAGTTTGAGATACTCGAGAGTGCATATTGATAAACTTGGAGGTACAGTGAATCGGTACCTGAACCTTGCGGATTTTTAAGCTTTCCTGAGAAGATCTTTATTCTAAATTTAAAGGAGGAGACACGATCTCCACATTGAAACGCGGGTTTTTGATTTTAGAGTCTTGAATGCCTCTTTGTCTTTTTCTTTATAGATCAAAGAGTTCTCATAACTTCATCACCTAAGCTCCAATTGTTCATTATCAGCTGAACGTTCCTATGGACACACCAGCCGGTTTTTAGGTCAAAGTTAGTAAGTTTCAAGGCCCAGTAGCCTTGTGTTCTAACTCAATTGCAGATGGCATGCCTTTCCGTAACCAAGAACTTATATGGAGTTACAACAACCCAATGGGTGTTTGTCTGGCAGTAGTCGGAAAGCCCATAAAGCAACACGAGACCTTATCTGACCAAGAGTCACCGATTTTCCGCCCACGTTCTTATCAAGAATTCGTGTTCAATACCACGATAGGCAACAAAAAATACCATCAGACTTGTCCACTTAGTTTTGGAGGCTCCGCGGTGAGAGACGATGAGTGACTCCGTATTAAGCATGACCTTTGCAAATTGAGTCTTGCAAAAATGGGTTTCCCGCGATCACGTTATGAATTGCACGAGGGTCACCGAATCTGTAAAGAGAGATTAAGAAATTTGCAAACAACTCGGGCGTCATTTGTGGGAGAGCGCTTGTTTTTTCCTTTGCTTCAAACGCCATTTTGATAAATAATCAAACCTGCCACGAGTATGTATTTGTTGCCTTTGGATAAAGAATTGATGGAATGGCCCCCATAAAGTCAAATGCCAGACCAGACACAAAGATTGTCACATAACTTGGATGAATTTTGTGCATCTCCATCCCGTTCGAAACCTTTTTCCTTGACGTTTGCATGAGTTGCAGTTTTAACCAACCATGGGCATCTTTGTAGATTGTGAGGCCAAAAGAAGCCGGAATTCAAAGACTTTTCTTGCTGTGTAGGTTAGCACCAGTGATGTCCCACGTACGCGTTGGACAAACTGGGCAAGCCAAGAGATGTCAAAATGGGCATCTTGCCAAAAACACAACGTCGAATAACTTGATCCGCTCAGATTTTGAAACAGAAAGGGATCTTCTTCCCAAGAAATAATGCTCACAGTCTTTGAAGAATTTTCTTTTCTTTCTAGCTGGTTTACATCCCTTTGATCATGAAAATTTCCCTTTCGCCCGCATGGTAGTTCTGCGATGTTCTGCAAACCATGGGTACAGCAACAAGAACAAGCAATCCGAACTACAGAGTACAAGAGAAACTTTCATTTATCTCCTTTTGATCGATGCTCATTCTGTGAGGATTCTCTAATCGTGATAGATATACAGACCCGCTAGCTTCCACAGCTCCTTTTGCGTGTCAACCTACATTAAAGTCGAAACTCTTGAAGGAGCCGAACCCATAGAGCAATCTCGCCTTAAGAATCTTTCTAGCAAAGAGATACTTAAGCGGCGAATTATCTGTATATACACAGTGCAATTTTGTTTCATGAACAAGGTAAGACCGGAATTTTTCGAATGCATACAGCCACGCAAACATTTCTTTTTTCTGTCGTGGTGTAACTTGATGCCGCATCCACTCATTGTTTTACCTTGCATTAGGTATAGGCCTGAAATGTTTCTCATGACGTTGCCCCCAGACTGCACCTAATGCGAAATCGCTTCATCGCACATAAGTTCAAATGGGTTCATCAGTCCAGTCTGATGCAATCAGGATTGGAGCCTCATTTAATTCCTTTAAGAGTGTTAAATGCTTCAATACACTCTATGGAGAAATAAAATGGAGTCTCTTTTTTCAAGCAAAATGGGTCAACAGGGACGAGGCTATTTTTTGAGAAATTCAGGATGAATCTTCTATAAAACCCGTCATGCCCAAGAAAACTAAAACGATAACGGACAACATCATACCTTTTTACAGTATCGGTGATGGAGCCTTGGCGATAACGTCAATCTTAGCCTCGAATCGACCTTAATTTCCCGACTTGGAGATTTTAATGTCCAAGAACAATGCCTTTCCGTAATCCATGAAATGCTTTTCTTCACATCTCTCCCTGTTTAGAGCTAAATTCGTGTCTCACGCATAAATACAAGTAAACCGCTTAAGCATCTTTTCCAATGGGTTAGGCATGTAGAGAAAGAACTTATTCCAAAAAAACCGACAAACAGTCATCCATAAACACTCCAACGTTTTTCGATCATTCCGTGGAAAGATTGACGCACTCATACATCTCTGGGAATGTGCCTGGTGCATTGCAAGAGGCCAAAGGCAATGCGGCGGTAGCAAAAGGTTCCGTAGGGCAATTACAAATGTTGTCCTTTATTTCCATGATCAGTTGGGACGTATTGGGAATAAAATAACCTGAGACACCATCCGAGAAAACTCATAGTATTCGTTTTTCCCCGAAAGCCTCATCGAGCATTTGGTCCAATGAATGGACAGTGGAAAATGGTCTTTTCTTTCGGGTTGCTTCATTCAACGCGTTCCGGTAGTCAATGCATACCCACCCGCCATACCGTAACTAATCGAGTTTGGATCAGACCATTTTGCGTCATTCTCAACTACGGTAAAACCACCTTTCCTTTGGTACACAGTGTACCGGGCTTACCACAGGGCACATCTGAGATAGGGTAAATTAATGCCAGCGTAAAAATTTTCTCAACTTCCTTTTTTATGACAATCGGGATTTTGGGTTTTACCCGTCTACTGATGTTGACCCGCTGTTGTAGTCCTCTTTCCCTTAGAATTTATATGAGTACAAGAAATTCTTGGTTTAATACCCTTGATATCGGAGAGTTTCCAAGCCGATGGCTCGCTTGTGGACTGACAACTCCTTTATTAGACCGTCGGGCTTTTCTCCCCGACTGAACACTCAAAAATCTTTAGCAATGATGACTGGAAACAGAGTTGTTGTTACCTTCAAGAAATGCTTATTCGAAGGTGGGGAGGTAATTCCTTGAGCTCGACCTCAAGGAGGTTCATCAATAGAGAGTTTCATCGGGTTATGGCTTCTACAGACATCCTTAAGTTCTTTTCTAACCTCAGGAAAATTAATGCATGTTAGGAAGTGGTGATAAGGCCCCTATTTAGGATAGCCTTCAAGAAAAAGAATGTCCTTCTCGGATCACATTCGCAATCTCAATTTTCTGACTTATATGAAGTATCAGAAAGTTCAGCCTCGATTTCTTCAAGAATGAAATCACTACCCTCGAATGGAGTGAGGGCGGGAGAAGTGGTATCAACAATCGGTTCAAAGTAAGGAGTGGAATTTCCATTTGCTAATACTTCTGAGAACAACCGTACAAACATTCTCAGCACGTACAATATTAGCCTCACCGCGAGCATCTACTCCATCCTCAACACTCGAACCTTTGTTAATCTTAGAGACTATCGACTCTTCAGCATTTGATAGGTAACACTCACTCTTAGTTCTCCCAGCGTACTCACCCGGTACCTATCTATGAACATTCAACAGTGGCAGATGGAACTCACTCTATCACGTCTTCTACCCAAGTAGCAATTATCGCATATCTTCTCCACTAACGACGAGACGCGCTACACAGAGACTACCAGACTGAGTGAGGCTCACTATGCATGCCCCCTCCAGAGATAGAGATCCCACACGCCTCTCCCCAAAAACATGCTCCACGAGTACTCTACGCGTTACCGCATTCATGACTCGACCGCTACCAACACTACACAAACCGCGAGGACACACACACGTTAGACAGCGAGGTTTCCAAACCACTGTACACTAAACAAAACATCTTATCTCAGAGTGCTCTCTGCACACACAACAGCGAAGCAAAAAAACCTAGCAGAACAGAGCTTCCGCGACACTCACTCACGATTTATAATAAACAATTGAAAACATACAACCGCATTATAAAACCTTAAAAAGCCAAAAAAAAAATCAATCTTATATCCATATTTTTCAACAAAGCAAGAAACAACCTCTCACGCTAAGTTATTGATTGCAACTCACAACTCACGAATTAAATTCCACTCAGTATTTCCGCATCTCTTCTGACGTCTCGGCGAGATCTCTCACACAGTCTTATAATGCAACACAACACTCTTTACAGCAACAGTCTGGACATTCACTATCACGAGACACTATGAGCACACGTCAGATCCAAATAGACGACGGAAGAACCCCATGCGCATGACGAGCATAAGATCATTTTAATCAGTATATTCACCACACACTGCCTCACGCACTATAACACACACTGGTCACACGGAATCCAATAACAAATTCTCTGAATCCTGGGTCTCCTAATTTCTCGGAAATGTTTGTTATAAGAGATGACCACATGCGGACCTTTCCGAGCACATCTCTTTTCATCCACAAACTGAAAATTATCATGGTCACTAAATATACATCTACACAACTACATAACGTCATCGTTGTTCTCTTCAGTTTGTTCACAAAATGTCCCACAGTGCTGTTACAGACACACCAGAACGCGCCGTCAAACGTAGAGCGAGTGCAGTCTCACCTAACGTGAGCAAGACTACACACTCCCTCAAACAATTAGCTTATAAAACACGAAGGCAAGAATTTCAGCTCGGAAATGCTCGACGAAAGATTGTGCTACATTCTGAATAAAAGTTCCCTACACGTGCACATGCACGGTTACACACAAAGCGCATCAACAGCTTATCTTTTCACTCGCGTATGACGTAAACATACATTCCTCATGCGCCGCGTACTTCACAACTACTTACACTTCTCATCGTCTTACTCGCCTAAAGATGAATAATAATTGGTACTAAGTCACTTAACACAAGACTCTACAGCATGACAAACCATCCGTAATTCATTCTACACAACTTGTTTCGTAGTATATAATCGCAATAGGACAGCGTGTTACAAGCGAACGTCTTTGTACACTATGGGTGGCGTATTCCAGACATGATTGATGTACGTGTCAACCGTGAGGATGGTCTACTAAAATAAAATTTTTTTTCCGGTTACACATAGAATATTAAACAAACACGGTAATTCACATAAGAGTCACAGTGACTTTGTATGAGAAGGAGTACTACACGCCACTTTGTAATAAAACGTGTGAGCGTACTGGTGGGATCAGTATGGTATTGCACACTAAGCGAGGTTGGACTTACTCAACGCGTCGGCAGGAGTAGTTGATGAATTAGAGGGTAGTGGACACAGTCTGTTAAAAATTTAGTATACTCTGTAGCTCATGGTATGTCTAGTTGCAATGAGCAGAAAGGGAAGAAATTAACATTGATACTGAACAAAATTTGCCTTACGTGCAAGGGTCACATGTGCAAGAAGCAAATGAGTGTATTGGATGGTTAATGTGTCACCGAGTGATGACTTTAGAGACATAATTACAGTGGGACTATTCTAATCTGAAACAAGTCTTCGATGGTGTTTTATAAGCTTTATACCAGAAGCAAGAGTTGTCTAACTAAGAACTAGGAATTTTTACCGAGAGAGAGTCGAGCGAGAGAGAGAGACATACCAGGGCGGTGGACAAATACCCAAAAAAGATGTTGAGCGAGGAGCGCATTGGTTATGCTGGTGTCTCGAATGTAAAACAGGGTATAGACACAGAGGAAAAACTTAGGCAAGGGGGGCATGTTGTTGATACCTGGGGGCGTTGGCGATTTGACCAACCTGGTTAATGAAGTACCTTCCCAATTTTTCTGTTTTGGTTCAAACGATTTGATTGTTGGCCTGGTTGTTGTGAATTGCATGAAGAAAAACCGGGTGGTCTGAATTGTTTTGGCCATCTAGGTGGCGAAGGACGGTAAACAAAGACAGAATAAACAACACAGCGGAACATTTCCGTGGTATGACAATTTCCATGCGGCAAGCTTGCGAGACCCGTATACTTGGATGCTTAATGCTCGGGTACATGAACCATTGGTAAGTCGGAAAACAATTACTAGAATGAGGGGAGCCCACCAAGGACAAGGTAACAAACAAACTTTGCGCTCAACCTAAACTCTAGTTCACGGGAGCGAGGAGACTGGAACACTGGAGACTCTGCTTGTCGAGAAGTAGAGCTCTAGACCATAACTCTCTGTTAATTCCAACACTCGGGAGATACTCCCGGTAGGTGGAAGCACTGACCGTGACTCACTTTTAGCAACAATGCTCTTTGCTGTCGGGCGTGACGAAACTTTTGGACTTGCATCCTCTCGATGTAAGCTTTTGAAGCACAGCGGGCCTTGTGTTCTCACAAAATTACCACCTGCTGCGGATTCAAAAGGAGCGTCTTGGATCACAATTAACATTTAAGGCATTGTAAAAATAGTATCCACAATTTCGGTGAAGCATTCCGAGAAATCCAGCATGTGGCGACATGCTCGGGCTAATCGACCCAACTAAAACAAGACTTTGACATTGATCCACCGCCTCACTAAACGTCTCATCAAATCTTATGTTTCTGACAATATTGGTAATTTCATCATCTCTGAAGATTTTGTTGTCTTTAGAGAGAAGGGGGGCAACAAACTATTGATAAATTTAGCCCACGAGGTCAATCCCATGTCCTGAATAGATGCGCGACAACAGGGGGTTCTTTCTGGAAAAGCATCATTCACCATCGGCTGCCCCCTCCGAGAGATACAATGAAAACGCATCCAACCAAACTTTAAGGTTTGATGTGTTGGGCCCACATATTGATAAACTCTCAAAGTATAGGTGATTTTCAATTTGAGACAACGGACTAGTGGCAGGATGTGGGTCCCTTATTATGTCACGTTCAGACTCAACAAAACTAACACGCTCGACTGCTAGTTCTCCGAGTCACAAAAAAAAAGTTCAGCACAACCAACACGAAAACTCCACTCACCAGCTTGAATCCCCGCCACCAAAATCGCACCTTTATGGTGGCTATCTTCATTTCTTGCTGCCCCCTTCACTTTTCAGCCCCCTACGCCACCCCCAAGTCTACGCCCCCACCTCCGGCACCCCTCGCCGGTGCACCCCCCCGCCCAAGACCATTTGCACCTAAATCCTTTGAACATTTCGCTCAAGCTACCCAGAGCCACACACCCGCCCCCCCCCGCCCTCCACCCCCTGCCCCCCCCACCCATCCCCCTCCCTCTCCACTACCCTGTCACCCCGTCCAATCCCCCCCCCGCCCCTACTCCCACCTCCCCCCCCCCCCACCCCCACCCCCCCCGCCACCCACCCTCGCTTCCCCCCCTTCCGCGACCGTACACCCGACTTAGCCCCCGCCCCTCGCCTCCCCCCCCCAACCCTCCCCCCCACCCCCTCCCTATCCCTCCCGCCCCTCAATCGTTTTCATTCATGAGGCTCCCATCTCACCCTCCCACAATTTTCGCGCTCTCCCCCCTGTGCGCGCTATAGATACTGCTGTGCCCCCTACCCCTAAACCCCCCCAATAGCCGAACGCCCCATCCTGCCGCTCCCGTGTCCCCCTGCCTGATACCGGCGCTTCCTTTCCCTGCCCGTACCACCTCATATTCTCGCGCCCCACCCTCCCCACCGCCCACCCCCCAATACCGACACCAAAGCTTAAACCTGGTCCCCCCCACCACCCACTACGGCCCCCGCCAAACCTTCCCTCGCCCCACCTCAGGTCGTGGCCTACATGGAGCTCCCACCCCAGCCTGAGAGCAATTCTGCCAAACCAGTAAACACGCTTACATCAGCCATCCGTCCTCATTGGAAGCTTCAACAATATTCTCGATGAGGACTTGGTTCGCCTGATAGTAGTTGTCTTCTCTTGACCCCCTTACACGACGACGGAGCCTACTGCCGACAAGTCCGGGGCACGCCCCATGCACAACATAGATGAACAAACACAGTCGCGAACCACGGAGACGTCTATTTTTGGTTTTCCTTTCTCTTTCTATATATACCGTATTCCCCCTTATCACAAACAAATAACCACGGACCTCCCACCTCCCCCACCGCCACCCCAAGCCCAAATAAGTCAGATATACTTCACGGTACTCCCAAAAAGCCAATACAATTCAGGTGAGGGCGAGGAGAGGAATCGCGTTGTACTTCTTTCATCCTTACGGCTGTCGTAGTCTCCTTGGGACACAACCCTCCCTTTATACCCCTTTATAGTTTGTACTTTCTTTTTAGAGGTGAGCCGTACCTTGTAAACGACACAAATGGTAAGGTTTTACAATCTTGATTCGGAGTTGTGGAAATTCTGTCATTGTTCCACACGTCGGTAACCATTGATAAAATTTGGAGTTTATTTTATTTCTTTTTCTTAGGACACGTTTGTTTCTTATATTTTTGTTTTTTTTTTTTCTTTTGTTTTATATGATAATTAGACTCAATAAATAGAAAATGAAACTATTTTTGTACTATTTTAATGTTTATGTAGAAGAAAATATTCACAGATTCTAAACAATACTGTCAAACATAACGATACTATATCTCGTCATTCAACCTCCCCGCAAAGCCGGCGCACAAAATTTGACTCCGCCGAAACTTACTTACCTTAAAACACAAAAATCTATATATGATAATCAACCAATATAAACCTAGCAACACACTGATCAGAATTCCGCTGAGACCCAATAAACCGAAGCGTATGCAGACAGTGTGCCCAGGACTCGTTCGTCCCCAACGAGCTCCAGAGAGAGAGTATCGAAAGACGATTGATTGATTTGTGTTTTGATTGACAAAGAAATGGTGAATATATGGGCACAAAACCTAACAAGACCAAATTACACATGTACAGATAAGCAAGAAAAAATAAGCTAGAACAAAAATAAAAGCTAGAAACAGGTCAAAACACTAAATTGACTACACTAAGGCACAAATAAAGCTCAAATAAAACTTATGGATAACTCAAATAAGCTAAACCTAACTCTATTAAGCAAATACAAAGAATCACTTTAAGCTAACATAAAATCAATAAGCTAACACATACTAACAGCAAAGAACGCAAACACACACCCGCCAACCCCGTCCCACCACAAGCCGCACACCATATTAACCCCACTACTAACTTGAAGTTAGTACACACGCTAGTTCTACATGCCTTAGTACCAGCTTTGCATCCTACGTTACATTTTCATATGGATTTTCTAATCGGGAAAGATGATTGGCTGCGAGATTCTCGGCTCCTTTTGTGTCAATAACTTTGAATGTGAACTCTTAAAGGAGAAGAACCCACCGGAGCAATCTTGCCTTGGAATCTTTTTTAGCAAAGATATATTTTAGGGTAGAGTAATCCGTATACACTACGCTTTTGTTTAAGATGTGGTAAGACCGGAATTTTTCGAAGGCATACACCACGGCTAACATTTCTTTCTCCGTCGTAATGTAATGGGATTCCGCCTCGTTCATTGTTTTGCTAGCATAGTGTATAGGCCTAAAGTGTTTTTCGTGACGTTGCCCTAGGACTGCACCTATGGCAAAGTCACTTGCATCGCACATAAGCTCAAAGGGTAGGTCCTAGCCTGAAGAAATCAAGATTGGAGCTTCAATTAGTTTTTTCTTTAATGTTTGAAAAGCTTGAATACATTCATCGGAGAAAATGAACGAAGTATTCTTCTCAAGAAGATGAGTCATCGGTCGGGAAATTTTGGAAAAATCCTTAATGAATCGTCGGTAGAAACCGGCTTGACCGAGAAAAATCCGAACACCCTTAACGGTGGTGGGATGAGGTAACTTAGCAATCACATCGACTTTGGCTTTATCAACCTTAATCCCTTTTTTTAGAAATCTTATGGCCAAGGTCAATGTCTTCCTTAACCATAAAATGACTTTTTTCCCAATTTAGACAAAGATTGGTGTCTTCACACCTTTGAAGCATCTTGTCTACGCGAGAGAGGCAATTTCCGAATGAATTCCCAAAGATCGAAAAGTCGTCCATGAAGACTTCCATTGTTTTTTCGATCATATCCTGAAAGATAGCCATCATACACCTCTGGAACGTGCTCGGTGCATTGCATAAGCCAAAAGGCATGCGACGGTAGGCGAATGTTCTGTAAGGACACGTGAATGTTGTCTTTTCTTGATCATGAGGGTCAATGGGAATTTGAAAGTAACCCGAGAAACCATCGAGAAAATAATAGTACTCGTTTCTCGCTAATCTCTCGAGCATTTGATGCATAAACGGTAGTGGAAAGTGGTCTTTACGGGTGGCTTCATTTAACTTTCGGTAGTCAATGCATACACGCCACCCTGTAACCAATCGAGTAGGAATTAACTCATTTTCATCATTTTCAACAACGGTAAAGACTCCTTTTTTCGGTATGCAATGTACGGGGCTTACCTAAGGACTATCCGAGATCGGGTAAATTAATCTGGCGTCAAGAAGTTTTTCAACCTCTTTTTTGATGACATCTTGGATCTTTGGATTCACCCGTCTTTGGTGTTGAACCGCCGGTTTGTAGTCCTCTTCTATAAGAATCTTGTGAGTACAAAATTCTGGGTTAATACCTTTAATGTCGAAGAGTTTCCAAGCGATGGCTCGCTTGTGTGACTTCAAAACCTTTATGAGAGCGGCTTTTTCCTCAGCACTCAAGTCTTTAGCAATTATGATGGGCAACTTGTTGTCACCTTCCAAAAATGTGTACTCGAGATGAGGAGGTAAGTCCTTGAGTTCGACTTTAGGAGGTTCATCAATTGAAGATCTATCAGTTTTAGCTTCACAAATTTTAAGCTCTTTTCAAATTTATGGCAAATAATTTCCTTGAGTGGGAGGGGGTAATGATGGATCATCATTGAGAAATTATTCAAGAAGAAGAATATCCCCCTCCGGGTCATAGTAAGAGTCGTCAACTTCCGATGAAGTTGGATCATCTTCAAGAGCGAGGAAAGCATCGACTTCCTCAAAAAGAAAATCCCTATCCCCGAAAGGAGTGAGAGTCGGAGAAGAGGTAGAAACGATCGGGTCATAATAAGGAGTGGGATTGCCACTTGCGATTAAATCGAAGAAACCAAGAAGTTCTTGAGAATACTCCTCACAAGCCATTTCAATAACGTCGATTCAGTTTGCCGTCATATCATCGTAATTAGAGGAGTATCTCAAAGTTTGGTCAAGATTGAAGGTTACGGCTTCTTTTCCAACACAAAGAGTTAATTTTCCTTCATAAACATCAATCAAAAAACGTCATCCATTGCATCATTTAAGCTTCTAGAATGTGGGTTTAAGTGGGTTTAACCTCAAGGTAAGTGTAACTTTGGGGGTGGAGGTGAACACTAACAATGGAAGTGGGAGCGGGAAAAACGGGTATTTGTTTGTTTGGTGCAGGGTGAAAAGTTTGGTGGATTGGCAAGAATGGTCCCTCCATTTATATGAGTATATTGCAACTTTAGTCTTTGGAGGTACAACTTTGGTCCCTGAAGTTTATAATTAGTTTTCACCGTTAGTCCTTAAAGGACTAACGGGGGTGTTATAAAGGGTAGTGGTGTTGACGGGAGTTATAAGGGTAATGGATTTGGGCTTTTTGTTTGGGCTGGGGGTTATAAGAAAGTGGACTTGGGCTTTTATTAAGGCTTATGGCTTATAAGAGTATAAGTGGGTTGTCCCGGGCCCACTAGGTGGGTACGGGTGGGCCCACTTTTGGCAATTTAGGTTTTCGGGTTTGGTTTTCGATGCTCTTTCCAGATCCACTTCTCAGGGTTGACTTTGACTTGATTTAACTTTGACTTTTTGTTGACTTTTTGACTTGGCTTTGATTTTGACTTCTCTTTCACGCTCTTTTCGTTCTCGTGCTCGGTTTTGTCGTTTTGGATTTTATTTTTGTCCTTTTCTTGGATATCCGTTACCTGCATAATACAAATGCAAAACATACAAGTACAATGTATTTTTGGTACGTTTTTAGTCATTTAAGTCCGATTTAATGGTCAAAGGTATGTGTATTTAAACACATACCAATACGCCATATCAGATGTGGTCTATACGCCGTATTGGGCACACAACACATGAGCATATTGTCTGAAACAGTCTCTTTCCCAGGATGACTGCTGAACTTCAGTTGTGATGATTGGAGAGAGGCACAAGATGTGAAGATTCTGTATGCTTATGATCACACCTTTCCTCAGAAAGAAAAAGACCTAGGGAGCTTTACTTTACCTTGTTTTATTCATAATATCTGTTTTAATAAAGCTTTTGTTGACCTAAGAGCAAGCGTGAGCGTTATGCCATTTTCCACCTACACCAACCTTGGTCTAGGAATTTTATCTCAAACTAGGTTGACCATCGAACTAGCTGACCGAACCATAAAACAACCAAGGGGTATTGCCGAAAATGTGCTAGTAAGGATAGGCAAATTTATTTTCCCTATAGACTTTATCATCTTGGACATACCCGAGGATGACGATGTCCCCTTAATCCTCGGACGACCATTCTTGTCAACTGCCCATTCCAAGATTAATGTCTTCAAAAGGAAGATTACTTTAAGGGTCGGGGAAGAAAAACTTATTTACAAAAGTATTAAGCCCGCCGCTAGCATAATAAAAAGGGTCTTTGTGATAAAAAGTCTTGATTCAAAAATGGAGCTTATAGGAGAAGGTGATGAACCATTCGACCCAACTTATGGTAATTACATAGAATTAAATTATTTGGACACACCTCTACAACCTAAAACGAATCAAGATGTTTTTGAGCCAACTTTTGTTAAAAACAACTCTTATAAAATGAAATTTTCTTGTGTAATCGGGTATAAGTATGTTAACGCTGACCTTCTCCCTTCCTTGCCCGTTAACTTAATGTCTAAAACTTTTATTATTCCAAAATTAAGGACAAGGATGAAAGGGAGAGTCATGCCGGAACTTTAATCGATATACCTGTTTTCGTCGGAAGTTTTTCTATTATTCCAGGTTTTACTATCATTGACGATGATGATATGACAAAAGACGTTGTGCTCGGCATGAGATTTTGCAAGAAGTACGCATCATGCCAAAGGATTATGAAGAAATTCTCTCTCAGGAATAATTGCGAGCGAATCATGGAGGAAGAATGAAAGAAATGAAGAAAAAGGTCAAACTTAAAGACCAGCTGAAACAAAAGTGCTTCCCGAGAGACAACCCAATCATTTTAATTGTTTTTCGCATTTTAATTGTTTGTTGCACGAGTCTGTCTTCCCAGACCCTCTATAAGGCGTATTGTGACTCAAAGGCAACCATATCCATCTCGTGCAACCCGGTACAACATTCCTGCACCAAGCACATTGATGTCAGATATCACTTTATCAAGGAACAGGTTGAAAGGGGTATTGTTGAATTATTCTTTGTCAGAACTGAATATTAGTTAGCTGACTTGTTTACTAAAGCTCTATTACAAGATAGGTTTTAGTACCTCGTCAGAAGACTCGGTATGAGATGTTTGACTCTAGCAGAACTGGAAGTTCTAGCATATGAATCTACTTGATCTATCAAATTTTTATATATTTTTTTGTTTTTCAACAATGTATTCACAATATATTTTAATAACGGACAATGAGATAATACACTTAAACCTAATAATCAACTCGATTCTCGGTAACTCTTCAAAGAGAAAAATGCACAAAGGAGCGGAGGAGTAGGAAAGCAACGAATCTCCCCCCCCCGCTATTAAAAACTTGTTCTCCCTTTAGGGACGTAGTTATCCTAGTAAGAACCCGCCTGTACCCCTCTTAGAGTTTGTTTATCTTTCAAAGGTGAACCGTACCTCGCGAGAGCACAAAAGGTAAGTTTTTGATCTTTGGTTCGGGAACTTATTAATGATAATACTTCAATTGAAAATATTATATTTATGGTGAATTTTATTTCTTTTTATGAGCAATTTTTTAATTTTTTTGATTTTTTTTGATTTTTATATTATATATATTATATATATACTAATAAAAGAAAAAATCTTTTTGTATTTTCGGAAGGATCTTCAAACACAAATTGTCAAACGGCTCAACAATCGTAAGCAATCCTCCCCGGCAACGGCGCCAAAAACTGACAATCTCTTGATCAACCCTTTAATATATATATATATATATATATATATATATATATATATCTAAATTATAATATAGATATAAACACTTATAAAAATATAAATAAAAGGATAAAATCAAAAATCTTCTCAATTAGTAAAACCGGAAGTATGATTCCCGGGTCGTTATCCCCAACGAGGAATGCGATTGAAAGTCGAGAGGCGTTTTGAGAATCGATGCTTGAATAAAACAAGATTATGATTTGTTATCTAAAACTGCAGGAAAATTAAGGCAAAAACTTAAAAACAATTAAGGTAAGACAAATTTTAACTAAAAACGCAAAACAGGAATCCTAAACGGGACCTAAAAACCCTAAATTATCAAAATTAAGTCCTAAAATGATCTTTTTGGTTTTTATAAGTCTTAATTGACTAAAATGCTAGAACAAAGAAAACTAGACCATAAACGGAAGTGAGTAGGGCTTAAAAACACTAAAAACGTGAACGGGATTCAATCTCGTTCTTTAAAAAACCAAATTTTGCAATTTTAACCCTACGAAAGTAAATCTAATTTTCCTAGGTTCTAAATGTTAAAAGAAATTTTTCTAAAAAAGAATTATATTTTTTTGACTTTTATATCATTTTTTATGGATTAAAAATGATTTAAATGAAATTAAATGTTTAAAAATACTAAACTATTTAATAAAAATCTAATTTTTTTTAGCAAAAGTGCATTGAACAATGAGGAATCTAATAAAACTAAGCTGGTGAAAACAGCTTATAAATAAGCCGTGAAATAAGCCAAAAACGGCTTATAAACCAAACGGGCTAAAACTACTATAAAGAATTAATTGTGAAAACATAAACCGAAAAAGTCCCAAGGGCGAGTTGGTAGTGCATGTGTTGTGTAAAATGTTTGGTTGAATTGGGGTAGAGGTCTCGGGTTTGAGTCCTGCTCACCCTTGGCTTCCCCCAATTTCCAAACGTTTTTTACCTTCCATTTTTTTTACACTTTTTAGACCACTTAAAAATAAGCAACTTTTGCAAAACAACTTTTTTATAAACCAAAAATAAGCACACAATAAGCAGTTAAAGGGGACAAATTAAGCTTAACTCCACTAACCCTTAAAATGACTAACTGTTTGTAATTTTAAGTACTAATAAGCAAATGAAAACTCAAAATAAGCTAAGACAGATAAAGGGGCATATCTAAAAACCACTTAAGAACAAAAATAAGCAAATACAATAAGCTAGAATGGCAGTTTAATCAAAAAGCTATGAAACTTAAAGATTTTAAGCTACAAGGCAAATAAGCTTAAATAAGCTCTAAACTGAAAGAAGCTAAATTGGGCTTAAACTAACCTAATAAGCTAAACTATACCTAGAATTAGCAAAAGCAATAAGCTAATAAGCCTAAATAAGCAAATAGCTTTTTGGCCAAAACTGATAAGCAAAAAAGCCAAGAGTGACTTTTCTAGCTTAAAAATAAGCTAGCAAAAGGATCCTTATGGCTTAGTGGCTGTTACCACTAAAAAGATTGGCAAAAAGATACAATAGCTTAACAAAGAAACATTAGTTTTGAAATTCAGGTAAGCACTTAAAAAGCTTCATGAAAAGGGTATCTCACACAGATTCAACACTTAGACAAATTTTTGCAACTTTTGTAATCTTAACAAAACAACAATTTTGAGCTTAAAAATAAGCAAACAAACCGATCCTTATAGACCTATATACCTACAAACAGAATAAAGCTTTGACCACAAAGAGCTAATATCAACAATCAAAAGAGAGTTTGAAATTCAGATAAGCCCCCCACCACAATAAGCAATTGAAAAAAGCCATTTCTCAAAATTTTTTAACACTTAGCACTTTTTGACAGTTTTGGCAAAAAACTTAAAACAACAATTGCAGGCATTTTGCTTTGGTTTCTAACCTCTTTTAACACATGAATAAACACAAAATCAACACAAAAAGCTCAATAAGAAAAAGCACAATCAAATAAGCAAATGCAATGAGCTATAAGCTGACAGTTTCAAACCATAAACTCTTAAAACCTTGTAATTGAGATTTAACACTTAAAAATTTAAACAAACTAAATTTTATAACTAATATTATCTAATCAAAGTTGACTCAAAAGCACAAAGCAGGGTTTGACCCATTTTCACCCGTAAAACCTATTGACCCAAACACCCCTTTAACTTTTAAAAAACACATTTCAGCTTAGAAAATTAGTTTTTAAAACTAAGAATTCACAGACCAGATGTTTTTTAAGTTATTAAGAAAGTATTAAGCAAGTTTCAATAACAAATAAGCACTCAAATAAGCTAAAACAGATTATGCAAGTTTATAAGCTATTTTAAGACAGTTTATACGAAAACTCAAACAAATGATTTCTAAATTATAAAACAGACATAAATAGCATTAAACATCATAAGAAAACACAAATAAGAAAATATAAGCAGACAATAAGCAAAAATAAGCAGTTGAATAGTAAATAAGCTAAAAACTTGAAAAAAGGAAACTTACAAAGGACCTTGCTCAAAACAGGGCAAATGAGCTCACAAGAGCTTATCTACTAACTCTAGCTTATCAAAGAAAAGCTCGTAGTGTCCATAAGCCCATCCAAATCCGGCTTATCATCCAAAAAGATTTTTTGAGTGATTTTTGGTAACAGCTTAAGATGGTTATAAAAAAGAGCTTTTGAGAGCTTATAAAATAGTTTTAAACAATCAAACACTTTAACTTACAAATGGGGTAAAACATAAAAACTTCAATCTTTCATTAAACTTAAAATCATTACAAGGCTTTTAAGAAAACATTACAATAAGCTAAAAAAACTTAAAGTATAAGCTGAAAACTACAAAAAAAACTTGATGCCCAAAGGCTTACAAATGAGCCTATTTATACTAATCGAAAGAAGATTATAGGAGATGTGCTTTCTTTGTGAGAGCTCTTGCAGCTGTTTTTCTTGTGTGAGAGAGGCCACAAAGCAATCCTAGCCATCAAATTTGAGTGTCCTCCAAGACAAATGATCATAGCCCTATTTTTTTTTTTAAAATCTTTGTCCTTTATCCTGTGACGAATGAGATTATTGAGATGAGGCCAAGGTGGCAAAAGGGGAGGGATAAGGTTGGTCGACATAGGGGAGAAGAAAGGGAACAATGTTTTGGTTGTTAAATTGGTGGTAGTGGAGACAGGAACTGAAAAGGGATTACAGATGTTGCCGCTCCTAATTGAAGTTTAGGAAAAGGGGGGGGGGGGGGGGGGGGGGGGGGGGGGGGGGGGTGGGCAAGAAAAGGCCCTTCAAGTGTATATATCTCTTGCATTCATAGTCCCCTTTTTTGTGGCATCTTTGTGTCCTTGGAGTATGTGAAATGGTTTTACACAGTACACCGTTAGTCCTTTAGAGGACAAACGGGGTTAAAAGCTTTAAAGGTTTTAGGGATGTGAGTTATAAGGGGATTAACGGGGTGTTAAGTGGTGATGATGGGCTAGTTGTTAGGACCGGGTATGGTAATAAAGGAACTTGGGCTTTTTATTAAGGTTTAGGGTGTATAAGGTATAAGTGTATAAGTGGGCTGACCCGGGCCCACTAGGTGGGTACGGGTGGGCCCACTTTTTGTCAAGTTAATTTTTGGGTTGGTTTCGGGTTTGGTTTTCGATGCATCTATTCCAATGCCTCATCCCGGGTTGACTTTGGACTTTTGACTTTGTTGACTTGACTTGTCTTTTGACTTCTCACGGTCTTTCCTTCTCGTGCTCGGTTTGTCGTTTTGACTTTTCATTTTGTCCGTTTTTCTTGGATAAATCCGTTAACCTGCATTAATACAAATGCAAAACATACAAAAACAATGTATTTTGGTTTTTATTTAGTCATACAAGTCCGTGTTTTAAGTGTCAAAAGTATGTGTAATTAAAACACATACCATGGACTTTTAATTTTGGCCTGTAGAATATCACTCGAGACCTGCATGATGAGTACATATGGGATTTTAGAAGGAGGAACAACGGATCAGTTGAAAAAGTGTTATTGGATTAAACCAAATAGCCTTCATGTCGTAAAATTAACTAACTACACTGGTTAGTTAAACCCCGTGTAACCCTTTGTTTACTCTCATTTTTAGAGTAAGATTCCCTAGAACAACCTGTTGAGCCATTCCTTTCTTTTTCTACACCATATTATATGTTTTGTTACACACTTTGCACTTAGCAAACGTGTAGATTAAGCCTATTTTAATCCAAGGTATCAAAGTTTCTTTTCGTCTAAAGATTTATATAGCCTGTTCAAAGTGAAATTTTTCTATCTCTGTAATGGTCGGGAAATTGCACAATGAAATGGGAAAAATATGTGGCTTGTAAGTTTTGCTACTTTTGTGATTATGAATCATGTTTTAAGAAGAAGTGTTACAAGGAAAAGATTATCCAGATGAATTATGACAGTGAAGACGGTAGAATTAAACCGAGATTTATGATGTATTGTAAAAAAATAGAAAAAAGCAAAAAGAAAAGGATGAAAAATAGTCGGTTCAAAAGAAGTTTATATCGAAGGACTTACTTGGAATGATCGATTATTCATTGATACGTTACAAAAATCAACGATGTAAAGTCTTGTAAAAAGTAGCCAATATTACCATTTGAGGGGGAGCTTTTTCAAAACCAAATTCCTTTTAATGTTTGTGGATAGATCTCATAAAAGTCAAATTTTATGTATCCAAAATAGTTAGTGGATTTTAAAGAGGTACTTTCATGTCCTTTTACAAAATACCCAATGTTCACACTAATTCGAGTATGTTTACATACTCTTGCGTTAATCTTTAGAGTACGTCCACTGATGAGAGGTATTGCATACTAGTATTTGTACTACGTATGTAATACCTAAGGCATCTGCACTCCAATTCTCAACATATTTGTGGTGTCTTGTCATCTTTAACATTTGGTGTCAAATTTTTATTCAGTGATAACACACATATATTGTTGTGGGGGAGTAATTAGAAAATGTTCCACATTAATGCTATATAAACATTTTTCTCCCAACACATTTCTCAAAAAACGTCATTTTAATCAATTGGTATTGCAAATACTAAAAGATTTATTATTTTCAATAAGGGGAGAAAATGTGATCTTTAAGACTCAAGTTTAAGTGCAATTAACTCTTACCTCCATGTGTGAAATTTTGAACATCAATGCACATGTGTAGGGGGAGTTTTATAATATCAAACACTTTGATTGGTTTTTCACAAGGTTTTATGGTTTTGATCTTTATACCCAACAACCAATTAACTCATGACGTCGATGAAGTCATAAAGTGGTTAACGTTAGGTATAAGTCCTATGATCCAACCAGGACTGGAGGGATCTACCCATGCACATTCCATAGTTAGATTAGAAGTCCTTAGGTATAATTTGGAGAAGAATCAGGAAAAGGAATAATGTTGACTAAGACATGATTTATCACCAGAACAATCATAACATGGTGATAGTAATAACGTCTTGGTAAACATTAAAGGGGTTAAAGAATAAAAAAGAAATGTATGGATAAAGGATGAAAAAAAGAAGCCCTCCACACAACTTTAGGCAAAAATCGAGTTAATACATAATCTATCAGAATCACAAAGATGATTTTTGGTATTGAAGAAAGACATCATAGACCCAATGATGCAATGCACAACCCTTCCTAGCTATTCAAGTTTATATCAAAAGATACTTTTCTCATTTGTCACGGAGATACACGCGTTTTCTATTGACATCTCACTCCGAGATTGTTGATACTGAATAGGTGGTAGTTAACTCCAGCCTCCGAGTACTAAAACCAAAGTGCACCAATAGAGTCTAGAGCCAAAAGAGATCAAATATAGATCTCACTAGGACACAATGTCAAAACACACTTGATAATTAATATCTAACAAGTGGTATCAAAGAGTCCTACGCATTATCCTTGTGATCTTTCCAGAACATTTAGAGTGATACTCTTTAGTATTTGATAGTGACTAATGGAAATCCTTCCAGTGTCAACATCAAACAGCACTGCGATAGGTAACTTACGAGATCCTATATGAATCAAACTTGTGTTAACCGGAAATCCAATATGACCTAGTATATGTGAATTGACGACTTAATCACTGAAATAGTAATTCAGTGCTTCACTCTTACCGTTCTAATAATAGCAATACCATTAGTGACGCAACATGCTTTAAGGCATTTCGGTAAAGAAAACAAGCAAGTACGATGAATCTAATGCATCTACGTTAGAGGATCTAACACCTTGAGCTGGAAACCCTATCAAGGAGGTTCTTTTAATGAATTTGACTGATCACAGGTACACTGTTTATACTGTAAAACGGTCCTCATGGAATTAGAGGTTAAAGTAACCGAAATTTGACGAATGACAAAGATATGATTCGTCCATATCTGCTGATAAATGATAACCCTTATAAATGCAGGATAAGTCGACGGCGTTACTTCTTCACTCTAGCTTCGTCAATACCACGTACTCATATTTATTGATCAACAAAGATAAATACATGATGAAAGGTCAAGTACATCTCATAATCATATTCATCAACTCTGATCATCAAGAACAAGATCATTAAAGTCAAACAAAGAACTGCTTTCTGGGGAGATTGTTAGCCTTAGAAAAATTATACAAGGAGATTGTTAGCCTAGATGAAACAAGGGAGATTGCAAGCTTTCAATACATGTATGAGCATGGTGGTCGGCATAAGATGATGCAAGATTAAAGATCTCAGAACTCAAAGTCAAAACTAAAGGCTCAAGATTAAAGATCACATATCATGAAGGAATAAAGTATACCTCTACAAAGTTCAAGACCAATACACAAGACCAAAATGACAAAAGCTCATAATGTCAAATCATCTTATGGCTCAGGCCAAAGCCCGACCCAGGATACACCTTAAGACACCTCTTATAGCTCAAGTCCCCTCTCCTCATGTGGATAGGGTGTTGGTTGGTATTTTTCTATTTGGTAAGAAAAGTAAACCTTTCTTCCACCTCCTTCTTCTCTCTACTTTCTCTCTCTATCTTCTCTCTTATTTTCTACCATCTTATTCATGTTTGTGTTGTGAAATAGGATAAATTAATAAGGATAACACATACCATCAATTGTAACACCCCTACCCCGACATAGGAACAGGAGGTCACAAATAATGACAAAGCAACTAAATCCGAAGGACCGATCTTATTAATAAGCTCATAAAAAATAAAGTTCAACCATGAACAAAAAATACGAGTCTACAACATTCAAGTACTAACACTATTTAATGCTAGGTCAAAAGATGAAACTAGAGTAAATGAAAATGGCATGTTCAAGTGCAGTCTTTAAGGTCAAACTAGCTCTCGTCACACATCCTCATTACACCAGATTTTTTTACTAAAAATTAGACATTCATAGCTCATATATGACTTATCATCTTTATTTTTATCACTCTCTTTTTACTTACTTTTACTCTATTTTTCATCCTAAACATTAGGCTTGTGTAACTTTGTTCTTCTCTAATTTTCCACTTCTTATCATAATCAAAAGCATTAGTTGTTATTAGTAGCTACAACCTATGTATTGGGTCAGGCCTAATTTGATGCCCTGGGTTTATAGGTGGTAATTCTCGACACGACATGATAAATGACATAAACCTGACACGAAGTGAAACATGTTTGGGTTGAGGATTGATGAGGTGTTATTTTATACACTTTTTCAAGGTCATTTAACCCCCAAAATCATGCTAATATGCCCAAATTATGTACTTAATCGTTCCTTTTTATGTTTTTAGCACATGGATGGCTTTTGGAGGAAATACACGTGAATTGGGCTCATTTGGAGAAGAAACGGACAAGACTACAACTCTACACCAAATCTCTTGGAAGAATACGCATATAGTGCGTGGAGACGGCATCGCCATCCTTTGCGATGATGTCAAATCATACAAGAGATGGCGTCAAATCATATAAGAGATGGCGTCAGGATTCTCAAGACGGCGTCTAAAAGTAACCGCCTCAAAAGAAACCCTACAAGCTTCATCGAAGCGACGACATCAAAAATGCTACGACCTCGTCGCGGTGTAAGTCCTATATATACAAACTCGTTTTAGAGTTTTTAGTGTGTAACTTTTGGGAGACGAACCCTAACTTTAATATTTCAAGTGTAGCAGCTTTTAGGTATTGTATCAGCCTTGAATCCAAGATTTAATCAAGTGAAGTTCATTTATCCCTAATCACTTAATATGTCTATGTGTTTTGTGATTGATTCTTGTTCTTCTCCTTTATTTAACATGCTAGGCTAGATCCTTTAGTAATTACTTATGATTGCATGAAACTTAGTTTGTAGATCCTTTTAATGTTGCTTCTTATGATGGATGTGCACGTTAGGCTTTAAAAAACTAGCCATAAGATATTAAATTGGCATAGATGTATAGGGAAACGCGAGTGTGTAGAAAGGATACCATCGGTAACAGTCTTCATACCACCTTACCCCTAATATGGTTGATCCCTATTAAGTGTTTTAATCCATGTGATATACTCTTAGGGGCCTTGTAATAGTCTTCATACTACCTTACTTGTGCGTTTCCTTAACGGAATATTACGTAGACGACGTTTTCATGTAATTCGTTCATGACTTAGGAAATACTTACACAGATCATCACAAGTGTGACAAAGCAACATGATTAGGAGAAACAAACTAGGAAGTAGTGTATGATTAAGTAAATACGTTCGTTTATCATAAAGTTATCACCAAATTAGTTTAGATTTATCATTAGTTTAATTAAAACCAACCAAACCTCTCAAACTATGATTTTTACTTGCTTTCATATAATATAAAAACACAAAAATAATCATCTCTCAACCTGTAGACCTCTGTTAGACTCTATTCGAGCCTTCCTAACCTATTCCCCTAAAGAACGATAACGAGTCTTACCTTACTACACTACAACGGTTAGGTGCTCTGCCTAGGGAGTTCTAAAACTTATTGTTGAAGTCTAACGACAACCACATCAAGTTTTTGGCGTCGCTGCATGGGAAATAACGTAGGTTTCCGATTCTATCTAGCTTATGTCTACTCACAAGATTCCTATCAAGTGAGATTTTATTTTCTTGTCAATTAGCTTTCTCGTAGTCTATCTTTTTCTTCGTTCCTTTTGTTTTGTAAACCTTCCCTTTCATTGACCATCATGGGAGACGAAAATTCAAACCGACCCCGTACCTTAGGAGATTACTGCCGACCTAGCCACGAGGGCTACTGAAATGCTATTGAGCTTCCTGAAGAAGCCAAGGTGTCCCCCCTGCGATTCGACACCATCCGGTTGGTGCAAAACGAATGTGCATTCCACGGACTTAGATCCGAAGACCCAATCCAACATCTTAAGGACTTTCTCAAAATTTTAGATTCTATTGATGTTAATGGTGTTACATGAAATATTACTCATTTGCGTCTATTCTACTTTTCTCTTTGTGACCATGCCATCAATTGGCTTGATCGTCTACCTACAGGATCCATCTTGACTTGGGATGTAACAACCGTGATTTAATCGGGTTAGTGAAACCTTTAGAAATAGCTAAGAGTTCATTTTGTGTGTTTCTTGTGTGCTATGTGTAATCTATTTATGCTAAGTGGTTTAAATAGGTGTATGATATCGTTTTGAGGTGTATGATCATCTTATTTTGAGTGCGTTTGTGTTTAGTGATAAGTATTCCATTTGTTCACGTATAGTGATAATGGAAAAGAAAGACGTATTGCATGCAATGCTACGCAAATAGTTGGATAAGTTTGTGTTAAGCGTTTAGAGGAAATGTATTATGATGGAAATAAGTTAAGTGAGTGAAATATGGAAGTTTGTAGCAAACTTTCTAAATATAGAAAGTGATTTGTGAAATGAAAAGTTATTTTTATAAAGTGTAGTAAGTTGCGTTTATGTAAAAAGGTTTGCCCAAATTATCTTAGGATTTTATAAAAACTTAAGGTAATGAAGATAATTAGTTAATTAATAAATAAATAAAATATAAAATATATATATAAAGGGGTTGTTCGGCTGGTTTTAGAAGAAAGAAAAAAAAGGGAAATAAAGTTTGATTACAATTAGGATTCTATTAGTATAAATACCAAATTAATAAAACCCTAAATCACTTTTTCTCTCCCTCTTCCCTTTGATCGACCGAACCCTCAAGCAAGAAGAAAAAAAAAGATTTTTTTAATCAAGAACAAGTTGGTGAATTAGTGTTTCAAGAATCAAGGTTTAGGTATGCTTTAATTAAGCTTTTGTTTAATCATTCTTTAAATCATGTAACAATTAATATGATGGATCATTAGAGTTTTAAAAAATTCTATAATTAGGAATGTTTTAATTATCCTAGAACGTTTAGGGTTTAATTAGGATCTTATTGGTGTAAATGGTTAGACTTAGATCGCTTTAATTTGTGATTTTGAGTTGATCAGAATTTAAGTTTGTGTTCAAATGATGATATCTAGATGTTAATAACGTGTTTTGATATGATTCCAGTGCTTAAATTGTATTTCAAGAGTCTATTTTTCAAAAAGTCCGGCCTCGATTGATTTGGAGTTCTGAAAGTTGATTAATTATTGGTTACGAGAAAAGTTGTAAAAACAGTAAATACGGGTCAGAATTAGGTCATGTTTAAGAGGGTAAAACCCTAACTTAAAAGTGGAATTAAGGTTAGCCAATATACAATGGTTAAGTTCAATATGTATATAAAGAAACCCTAGAAGGATAGCTTCTGATTTTGTGTCTAAGTATGATAGTTAGGGCCATACATTTTAGTGTGTAATCAGATCCGAATTGGGACAGTTTTGAAGTTGGATTTTATTAGGGATAGTTACACATGTAATGAGTAGTTGGGAATCACAAGGTAGTTAGTAAACTCATAAATGAACTTATGTGATTTTTGGTATAATTAATGAAGGTCAGCAAGTAAGGGTTTTAAGAGGATAAAGTTACACTAAAATTCTGAACTTTTGAACAAATTGTAGTTAACTAGTGTAATGAGTTAATGAAGTGGTTAAGGTTAGGCATGGTGTCGGGGTGACCCATGAGGGTTAATCAAACCTTTAGACATCCATCATATGTGTGTTACATGGACTATAGATTTTAGCTTGGTCGCGTGTAACCGTGTTTATTTATTTGTATAGTTGCGTAATAGGATTTGGAAGCTGCATTTTAAGCATTCAAGTGAGTTTCATAGTCCCTATTTTTACATTGTTTTAAACTTGGGATGGAAATGATGCAAGCATTGAAATATGTTTTAAATTATTGTGATTATGTGTTAGTTTAAATGCATGGACTATTATGTGACTGATATGCGTTATGTGCTACATGTTATGTGAGATGATAATGATGTATTGTTGCCTAGTCAGGAGGGTTACTTGCGGGTATCCATGGCCTGAGCTAGAGGGAAAAGGATTTGGTATGATCCAAGAGCAATTGAGGTCGTCTGCTTGGTATTTGTGTGGTTGATTGGATTGAATTGCATGTTAGCTTGTATGTTAGTTAGCATAATTGTCTAAACAATTTCGAGAGTTGCAAGACAAGGGTTTCATACGACCTAGTCATTTTCCGTGAGGAGCGCCTGTGTTATTCATGAAGAAGAAGGATGGTTCTTTTCGCATGTGTATTGATCATAGGGATTTGAACAAATTAACTGTTAAAAAAACCGTTATCCACTTCCTATGATTGATGACTTGTTTGATCAGTTATAAGGAGCGTGTCCTTTCTTAAAGATAGATTTTTAGTCAGGTTATCATCAGCTACGAGTGCATGAGGATGCCATTCTAAAGACCACATTTCGAACGAGATACAGACATTTTGAGTCTACGGTTATGCCTTTTGGGTAAACCAATGCACCAACGGTTTTCATGGACTTAATGAACCGGGTTTGCAAACCGTACTTAGGTAGGTTGTCATCGTATTCATTCATGACATTCTGGCCTACTCAAAGTTGAAAGAGGAACATGAAGTTCATTGAAGTTAGTGTTGGAATCACTGAGGAAGGAGAAGCTGTATGCTAAGTTCTCTAAGTGTGAGTTTTGGTTAGAAGAAGTGCATTTTCTTGGTCACGTGGTCAACCATAACATATTTACGTAGACACGAGTAAGAGTGAGGCAGTAAGGAATTAGTTGATTATTCTTAGGATTATCAGGTTACTACCGACGTTCATCGTGATTTTTTTTAGATTGTTGAACCCCCTTACTTCCCTAACTAAGAGAAATCAGAAGTATGATTGAAGCATGTAGAAAAACGAAGATGCTTTCGACTTTGAGAATAGATTTGTGTGATACTCGATAAGTGAATGTAGTAGGTGATGCGTTGAGTATAAAGGAGAGAGTGAAATCAAGACGAGTAAGAGGAATGATATTGGCAGCCCAAAGTGAGGCGTTCAAGCAAGAGAACGTTCTGCAGAGAAAGGATAGTTGGTTTTAGTTCGAGAACGTACTCGTAGAAAGGCTACGTGGTTTAGATCAACAGATGGAAAGAAAATAAGACGAGAGTTTGTACTTTATGGATCGAATTTAGGTTCTATGGGTAGGAATGGTAATGGATGAGGCCCATGCATCAAGATACTTGGTACATCTGAGAATGGATAAGACGTACTATAACCTTGGAGACATGTATTGCTAGCCACATGTAGAAAAGGATATAACTACATATGTTAGCAATTGTCAGATTTGTTTAAGAGGTGAAGGTTGCAATGTCAAAGACTTTTGGCTTACTACAACATCCTGAGATACTTGAGTGAAAATGAGATAGAATCACCATGGATTTTATCACTAAAATTCCAAGGTAAAAGTAGTGGGTATGATGTGATTTGGGTGATGGTCGATAGACTGACCAAGTTAGCTCATTTTCTAGCTATACAATAAGATTTCAAGATGTGAAGTTGGCAATAATTTATATTGATGAGATAATGGCAAGGAATGGAATTCTGGTGACGATCAACTCAGATTGAGATGAACGATTTACCTCATGGTTTTGGCAGACGCTACAGAAAGTGTTAGAGACGCGATTGGATTTGAGTACTGCTTAGCATCCTCAAGCGGATAGATAAAGTGAACGTATGATTCAGACTTTGGAGGATATAATGAGGGCATGTGTTGTTGATTTTGGTGGTAGTTGTCACTTGAGCATTCGGTGTGCTTCGTTTGAAGCTTTGTATGGTAGGAAATGTAGATCCCCTGTTATATGGGCAGAGATTGGAGGGAGTAGTTTGATTGGACCCAAGTTAGTGCAAGAAACGACTAATAAGGTAGTGTTGGTAAAGGAAAAGCCCAAAGCGACAAGAGATCGTCAAAAGAGCTATGTTGATTATAGGCGTAAGCCGTTAGAGTTTGAGGTGGGAGATCATGTATTGTTAAAGGTGACGCCTCGGAAGGGCGTAGTTCGTTTTGGAAAGAAGGGTAAGTTAGAACTGAGATATGTAGGACCGTTTGAGATCCTTGAAAGGACTGGCCTTGTAGCTTATCGGTTAAGATTGCCTGAGGAATTGATTGGTGCACATGACACATTCCATGTGTCAAATTTGAAGAAGTGTTTAGGGAATGCTAATTTGCATGTGCCGTTGAATGAAATCAAAATTGACAAGACTTTACGTTTTGTTGAGGAACCTGTAGAAATTATGGATCGTGAGATTAAGAGTTTGAAACGTAGTAGAATACCACTTGTGAAAGTTCGTTGGAATTCAAAGCGTGGTCCCGAGTTCACTTGGGAACGCGAAGACTATATGAAGTCTAAGTATCCTCAGTTATTTGTTGATCATGCTGTTGAACCAACTAGTTAAATCTCGAGACGAGATTTCCATAAGGAGGGGATACTGTGACAACCGTGATTTGAGCAGGTTAGTTTATACCTTTAGAGATGGCTAAGTGTCCATTTTGTAAGTTTCTTGTGTGCTATGTGTTCTATATTTATGATGAAGTGGGTTACTTATGTGCATGATGTCATTTTAGAGGTAAATGATTATCTTAGTTTGTGTGCATATGAGTTTGGTGTTAAGTATTTCATTTGTTAACGTGTGGTGATAATTGAAATGAAAGACGTGTTGCATGCAATGCTACGTCAATAGTTGGATAATTAAGTGTTAAGCGTTTATGGGAAATATGGCATTTTAGAAATAAAATAAGTGAGTGAAATATAGAAGTTTGTAGCAAACTTTCTAAAAATAGAAAGCGGTTTGGTGAAATGAAAGTTTTATTTATAAAGTTTAGCAAGTAGCGTTTAAGTAAAAAGGTTTAATCAAATTAGCTTAAGTTTTTATAAAAACTTAAGGTAATTAAGTAAATAAATAAATAAATAAGATATATATATATATATATATATATATATATATTATTATATATTATATTTAATATATTTATATATGGAAGGGGGATGCCGGCTAAAAGAAAAAAAAAGTGTTTTAGTTAATCTAGGACTTATTAAGTTAATTATCAAAAAACTCTATCATAATTTTAGTCTCACCTTGCCTCCCTCTTCTCCCCTTTTCCGTCAACTCAGCTCCAAGAAACAAGGAGATCAAAATTTTGATCCAGATGTAGTCAAGTGTTAGTTTAGACAAAATCCGCGTTATAGAAGCAAGTGAGAACGTAGGTATTGATCGTATTTCCTTGTTTATTTCTTTTTTAAAAAGAAAAACATGTAACATTATTATGATACATCTAGGTTTCATAAAATCAGAAATATTACTGATATTTAATGATGATAGGATGAATACGGCTTGATTAGGTTCATGTTACATTTAATTGGCTAGGTTTTAGATTTGCGTTAAATACTTGATTTAGGGGCATGAGCAGAATTTTGTGCGTCGTGTTCAATCGATGATATCTAGATGAAAAATACGTGTATTGATATGTTTCTTGAGCCTATGAATAAGCCAAAGAGTCTACTTCCAGAGTTAATCCAGCCTCGTACGTTTTTAAGGTCACGGGAATGGAATCGGGATGTTCATTCAAAATGTTGGTTTACACTAAAGTTGTAAGATCAGTAAAGACGGCGGCAGGATTTAGGTCATAGTTTTGTGAGGTTTAAATCGTAAGATTAAAGTGGGAATTATGCTAAAGACCTTCTAACAGTAAGTTAAGTTCCATATGTCTATGGTAATCCTAAGGCAAGTTGATATGAAAGCATGTCTAAGTATGGTATCTAGAGTGATACATTTTGGTAGTGCATTAGAGTTTCGAATTTGGACAGTTTTGAAGTTTGATTTTTTTTGAGGTAGATTAATTACATGTAAGTAATTCTTAGGAATCACAGTTGTTAATATCCTCATTATGATGAACATGGGTGATTTTTCGTATAGTTTATGAAGGTCATATAAGTAAGGAGTTTTAGGTACGTAACAGGGGGTTTTTTTTTTTTCATGAATAAAATTCTTCAAGTCTTGAGTTAATTATAAAGTAAACTAGTGGAAGGATTAATGAAGTGGTTAAGGTTGGGCACATGGTGTCGGGGTGGACCCATATGATGGTTAATTAACCCTTAGACATCCATTCCTTTGAGTGTTAAGGATATGAGCTTTTAGCTTGGTCGCGTGAACACATTTGTGTTTGTATTGTGTAGCTTGTGTGGATATTGTTTGGAAGCTGCTTGTGCTTCAGGTGAGTTTCATAGCCCCTCTTTTCTTATGATTTATTGGGGTAGAAATGATGCAAAGTGTTTGGAAATGTTTTGATTACTGTGATAATGTGTTGTCAAAGATGCATGGACTATACATGACTATTGTATTGTGGTGCTACATGTTTTTGTGATGTACATATTATGAGGAATTATGAACTAAGTCAGGAGGGATCACCTGCGGGTATCCATGGCCTGTTTAGTGGATGGTACTGTGGCCTAGCGGGCAGGATGGTTACTTTGAGAGTATCCATGTCCTAGGCTAAGGCGGATACGGTAAACCACAGGACTTGGTGCGAAATTTTTTTTTGAGACGTCCTGTAGTGCGTTTTGCCGATATTAGTAGTGATGATTGATTTGACATGTTAGCCTAGTTGGATAGTTAATCTTTTGTCCTGCAATTGTTTCTTATTATTATCACAAGTATTTCATAATGGATTTGATTTTCGTGTCTTAAACCTATGACTCTCACCAACTTTATGTTGACATTTTTAAGCATCATTTTCAGGTGAGTATCGTGATGATAAGAAGGATGTTAGGAAGAGTGGCTAGAGAGACCCTAGGCATTGCTTGTGGAGTTGTCTTTTCTAGTCTTTTCATTTATGATAGTTGTTTTGGCTTGATACTTATATGTTTCGGATATTGTTAGTATTTGGATTATGTTGTTTCGTGTACGATATTACTTTAGTAATGCAAGACTGTTTTATCTTGTGTTGGGTATTGTCATGACTCATAGTGTCCATGTGATTATTTCCTTCATTTAGATTTCTCTATAGTAGACATCATTGTGTTGTGATGATATCCATGATGTTTCGCCATGTGTTTCCGCCTAAGGGGGGTTATTGTGACCATTTGAATCTTCAAATTCTGTAAGCTCTTTGTAATGATCATTGATGAAGAAAACTAAGTATAACGAACTTGATGCTGAAGTAGAATAACCCAAACTTGTGTCGTATGTCTTGTACTATCCACGTGACTCCAAACTCATACCAAGACTAAAGTATAAGTAGACCGCAATCTCTTGACAAAATCCTCAACTATATGAGACACTGAGCACAACAATGTAACTCCTTAAAAGTGATAGCAAATGTGAGCATTGAGCACCAAAAGAAAAATCACACACCCTTGCTAGATTTGTCAAGTCTTCGCCACTACATTGAAAACACAAATAAGTTAACTCTAAATGTTGTAAGCCATTTGAGATATAATAAGAATCCAAACCTGTAAAACGCTACTTCAACTTCAAATAGGTGATAAACAATCTTCTTCGTAACCAATTAATCCAAGAAAACCAAAAAAATACGTGCCTTTAAATCTGTTAAGAATATGTAGACCAAAACCAAAAATTTTCTTCCAATGTGTGTCATCCAATAACTAAAACCATGAACTGTCCGATATCTAATGATACGAGCAGTATTAATACCAAGAAGTATTAACTCTCTTTAAACCCAATGCTAGCAGTACTAACGGACAGTATTAACATTTAACTTACTATTGTTGTAGACAAACAAGCTAGCAGTATTAAATCTTCCCCTTAAACCAAGCAGTACTATCAAACACAAAGCAGTACTAACTTTTGTTTAAGTCCAACAGTAGTAACTGCTAAACCTAGCAGTACTAATACACATGAATTAAATCACAACAACATAAACCATGTATTTGAGCAGCATTAAGTCTTTTAAGCCTAATAGGAGAAGTAAGCCAGTAATTATGATTTCAAGGACCATTACATGTACAGATGCTTTCTTTCTCTTTTAATAGCTCAATCCTAGTTAGCATAAAAATCATCTTGAATTCAAACAAGCAAGCTTCTTTGCAGTAAAAAATGTAAACAAGCAGCACTAACTCATAATTAGCTTACTCAGTACTAACCAAAGACAGCAGTTACGAGCGTTATAACGAGCCAGTTATTAACAAAGTCTAGCAGCAGTATTAAGTGTATATTGGCAGTTTTGATCAAAATCGTTAGCAGCATTAATTTACACATTGACTTACCAATGACTACCATTAATTTACACATTGATCAAAATCGTTAGCAGTTTTCTTCATTTTTAACAACAGTATTAATTTTTAGTTTTTCAAGGAACTTAAGCACTACTTTTGGGACGACCCCTTTTTGTTCAAGATTTGTGCGGATCAAGTGATTCGATGGTGTGTTTTGGGCCAAGAAGCCCATGATATCCTCATGGCTTGCCATAATGGCACACTGGGGGGGGACATTCATGGTGCAACTACCTCACTAAGAATGTCTTTGATTCGGTTTTTATATAGCCTATAATTTCTCGTGATGCCCTATGCTTTAGTCAATTCTTGTGACTCGTTGTCAACGTCACGGAAAATCTCGCAAAAAGATGGACATGCCCCAAAAATTGCCATCAAGTCTTGTGAGATTTTGACGCTTGGCGCATCGATTTTATAGGACAGTTCCCGTCTTCACAGAGGGAAAAAGTTTTATACTCGTGGCCGTTTCGAATACTTGTCGTAATGGGTTTGAAGCGGAAAGCGCTCTCACCAACGACGCCCGATTGTTGTTAAATTTTTAAAATCTCTCTTTGCTCAGTTTGGATACTCCCGCGCATCATTAGTGATCGCGGTACGCACTTTTGTAATGACAAATTTGCAAGGGTCATGCTTAAGTACGGTGTCACACACCGTCTTGCTACCGCGTTATATCACCCACAAAACTAGTAGGCAAGTGGAAGTCTCTTAACCGTGGTTGCAAAAGAATCTTGGAAAGGACCGTGGGCTGAGAAACCATGCCTTTTGGTCGGAATAAATTAATGACGCATATGGGACTTCCTACTGCTTTCAAAACACCCATCGGTGCACTCTATACAAGCTTGTGTACGGGATAGGCATGTAATCTACGATCCGAGCTCGGAACAAGCATATTGGGCTTGAAGCATGCAACTTTGACTTGAGTCCGCGGTGTGATCACGCGAAAGTTCAACTCAATGAATTAAATGACGTTATGATCAATCCTACGGAACTATTTGATCTTCAAAGAGAAGATAAGAAGATCCAGACTCAATGATCAAGAACGCATTTTCAATGTTGGTGACCAGAAAGTCATTCTTTTTAATTCTCGTGAAGATTTTCTCGGGTAAACTTAAAAACCCGTTGGACGGATCGTTCACCGTTACCCAAGTGTTCCCTTATGGCACCATCGAGTTATCTCAAACCGACGGGGCAAATTATCAACGGTGAAACGGTCAAGACTCAGCACTTACTTTTGAGGGGACATACCATCGATGGTTGTCCCGGATCTCAAACCTTCCCCCAAGGACAACTAAATTAGGGACGGGTCAAGCTTATGTGACCTAAAATGAGCGCTTCGTGGGTGGCAACCCATGCTTATCTTAATATAATATTAGTAGTAGTAATGAATAAGTGTTTATGACGTGAGGAGGTGTGCCTCTTCCGTTCTCGTGTTTTGTGTTATGTTGTATGTCCAGGATTGCGGATTTTGAAGCCTCTCGTGATCATGGGTTATGGTCCTTTGTTCACGCGAGCCTTCAATCTCAGATTCATTATGGGTATCCAATATCTAAAATCTTATCGACTAAACGGCTTATCTTTAAGCATACTTATAAACGGATAAGGATTGAACGTAGGAGACCCTTCTTAAAACTTTGAGGACATTGGTCAGTTCTTGTATGGGGAGTATCTATCGATTTTGATTGTGCCAGCAAACCGTGTTTCGCGTAATCCTGTATTTACCAAAAAATACCAAAAAATGAAAAAAATTTAAAATTTTCAAAAATAAAATAAGTGTTTTGTCACAATTTTGACTTTCTGCTGGTAAATAAGAATAAATTTTGACTCTGATCGAGGTGTTGAGCTCTAGGCTTGCTCCTTACTTTCAGACTAAGCATTCGCGGGATTTTGCGTTTTTTAAAACGGAAATGTAGAGTAGTACGAGTTAGTGTATAATAAGGATTATTGGGAAATTTAGAGGCTCATAGTGTGAGTTTGTTTTGTGGCTTTTTCTCTCCCTTATGATTCTACCGGATAATAATACTGTGCTCTCTTGATAATTAAACTTAAATCAACAATTTTTGAAGTATAGTCGATATCAATAATTTTAGTTCAAATTTATACTTAAATTTTCTAAAAAGAAATTTTCTCTAAATCGTGGTATTATATGTTAAAAAAATGATGAAAATGTGGTAATAATAATAAACTGATAAAAGTTTACTGCATCTTGCGGCTCCAAACCGATGTTACAGTCTTCTAAATAAGGCACATAGTAATTATCCGAGATTGATAAAAGTTTGTTGCATCTTGCCGGCTCACAACCGATGTTGCGGCCTTCTAAAAGGTCTAGGATTTCATTAGTTTAAAGGATGTGTAATTATATTAAGTGTAGTAAATGTGATTTAATAAATATTGGGAAAATCTCTTTTTCTTAAATTTAAATATGCTTTTGATAACTAGCTTATTACGGTTATGTTTTGTGATTTTATGTTATACGAGAAATCCAAGGGGTGTTGAATACGAAGGTCGTAGAGTCACGCAGATACTAGTCTTGTGGGGTGTTCAAAAAGCCTGGTCACTTAGCCGGTAAGGTTGGGATGTGCCGAGACGAAAGTCGCTACATGAGATGATCCCGCCTTCAAACTCATTACTTTTTTGGTGGAACGTGACGCATAGAAATTTTGCAAAACATTTGATCTATGGTTGAAATTCGAAATAAGCACATTCACCTAAGATATAATAATTTTCGGGAGCGAAAAGTTTCACAAAGTACAAGTGTGAGTAGTGTTAGCATCTTAACTTATATTTAACGGTGATTTCGTTTTTGAGCTTGGTTTGGGACAAGTGAAAAGTCAGATTTTCTTTTATGTTGGTGATGGTACGATGAATTTATTCTTTATGGGCATTTTAGATAAAATGCTGTCTTATTTTATGACCTTAAAGGTATGGAATAACAAAAGTATCATGTAGTTAGTTGCTTAAAAAGAAAAGTATAAAAATGAGAGAAAAAGGAAAAATACAAAAATATGTGTGGTAATGAGTGTAAATATTTAAAAATGGTAAAAACGGGACTTTTCAAAGCTATTGATTCTTTAATTCCCCTTGATGAACACTTAGCTACTTTTTGAGGTAATTAGTCGAGGGAGATTGAGATTCTTAGTTTTCTAAAGTGTTTACTTATAGCATTGCGTGAGGACACGACAATATCTTAGTATGGGGGATTTTGGTATGTGCTTAATTACACATACCATTTACCTAGGAAAACATGCTTAAAAGACTAAAAACATACCAAGAATACATTGTATTTGTGTGTTTTGCATTTGTATTGTGCAGGTAACATGTATCTAAGAAAGGAACAAAATGAAGCAAAACGCAAAAACGAGAACGAAAATAAAAGAGCATGAAAAGTCAAGTCAACCAGTCAAAGTTGAAGTCAAAACGAAGTCCAAGTAACCTGGGAGATACGCATCAGAAACAAGCATCAAAAAACGAACCAAAAACCTTTAAAAATTGTCAAAATGGGCCAACCCCGGCACTCACCCTTATTGGGCCGGGTCAGCCCAACATGAGTATAAAACCCATTTTAACCCTTTAACCCAAAAACAATAAAACCGGACAACCCATTAAATCCCTAAACCCAATCCACATAACCCGGCCCAATCCCCAAGCCTAACACACACTTAATCAAAGCTATTACTAACCCCGTTAACCCCTTTCACAGTTAGTCCTTAAGGACTAACATTGTTAGTCCAAAAGAACTAATGGTGCAAACACCCATACTAAATTGAGGGCCAAGTTTGTAAAATTCAAACCTTTCAACATGATATCACAAAACAGTTACAAACCATTTCGCCCCCTTTTTGCCTAAATAGGGTCTTCTTCCCTGCACTCCATGCAACCCCACGACAAACCCATTACCATCACAATCTATCCCTACCTCACATGGGCTAAATGTCACCTTGGCAGTCCCTTATCACCCGATTCATCCAAGAAAGAATACAAGAAATAAAGGGTTGAGATCAAAGAGCTTGGTGAGCACTCAAAATGAAGGGTTATGATGACTTGAAGACTTGATTCACACAAGAAACACACCCTCGTTTCTCCTCACACTGAAAACAAACATGAAGACCCCAAGACTCTTAGAATTTTATATAAATAGGGCCCTTGTAAGCCTAAAAAGGCATGTAGTTTTAATCTAGTTAGCATTTTTAAGCTTCAAATATTGTAATGTTGTTTTAATTAATGAAAATCAAGTTTTTAGTTAAAATTTCTATTTTTAAGAATTCGTGTTCTCTAATTATTAAAAGTGTTTGATAAGCTGTCTTAAAGCTCTTTAACTTTTATAACACTGTTTCTCCTAAGCAACTTAAACTGTTAAGTAGTAAAGCAAAATTTCACAAAAATTTACCCCCAAAATTACCTCAGCTTATTGGAAGGGAAGCTAAATGTGGAAGGGCTTCCATGACCTTACTAGCTTGTCTTTGACAAGCTAGAGCTTGGTAGAAAAGCTTTATTAGCCTTGTTTTGAGCAAAGGCATTTGTAAGCTTAATTTTCTATTTTTAGCCTATTTACTATTCAACTACTTATCTCTGCTTATTTATTGTGCCTATCTGCTTATTTGTGTTTGACTATCATGTTTAGTGCTATTGTCGCTTAGTTTGTAGTTTGAATGTCATTTGTGCAAATTCTAGTTCAAATCTGTCTTAAATAGCTAAATTATTAGCACAATCTTTTAACTTATCATTCTGGCGTATTTATGTGTTTAAACTTGTTCATTAGGTTTAATTTAAGCTTAAAAATATCTGGTCTTTGAAGTTTAAACATTAAATCTGATTTTATAAGCTTTAAATGGTTGATCTGTTTTATAAAGGAGTGTTTAGGATAACAGTTCTAACCTATGGTTAGAACTGTTTTGACCCATTTTGACCAATTGCCAACTTTGATCATCATTCTAGAGGCCTTAGGATCTGTTTTTTAGCTTAGGTTTAAGTTTGGAATTGTGCTTTTAGGTTTTAAGAACAAATAGTTGGATCGGTGATAGTTTTAAGGTCTAAACTTGCATAATCCTTAAACTTTAAGTTGAGTAGTGTTTGAATGTTGTTTCTTGTTGTATTTGGCCGATTATAAGTGCTCAATATCTCGTTTAAGGCTCTGGTTAATTGTTTAGTCAAATGCAAAGTTAAAAAAAATCCGTCTTAGTTTAAAAACACCCATTATGTGACAGCTTTAATCATAGATTTCTTAATTTTAAATCTGTTTGAGGTAGTGTTTTTAGGGGTTAATCTTAAAGTAAAATAGTTAAACTTTTTAGGTTTTAGTTTTTAGCTTCTTAAAGTAGCTTATACTAGATTAATCTTAGCTTAAAAAGCTTAGAAACCTAGTTTAAAGTTAAGTTTGTTAGTAGCAAGTTAATTTTGTTTGCATTATTCAGCTTAAGTGCTTATTTATCATTAATCTTGCTTAACCTGAGTTTAAGAATGTTTGTTGAATGTGATTTGAATTTTTTAAAGCTTGTTGTTAGCTTGTGTGAGATTTGGTGAGCTCTCAAGCTCGAACTGCTTAAGTATTTATGCTATTTAAGCCTCTATGACCAACCCCCTTTATGAGCTCTTTTTGAGCTTATTTGTGCTTAAAAAAGTATAAGCCCTTCATTAAAGTTGGTCCCCATAAGCTCTTCTCTAAGCTGGTATAAAAAGTTTTTCAAATAAAAAAGTTTAAAAACGTCAGTTTAGGTGAGGAGGCAAGGTGTGCAGGGCTGAAACCTGACCTCTCGACCACAACCAACGCTTTACCCCAACACTCACTACCACCAGTACCAGTAGGGCTATCTGGTGGTAGTGTGCAAAATTTATTTGTTATACACAATTTTGGGCCTGTTTGCTATAAGCTACTTCGTAGTTGTTTAAGCTTATTTCAAGCTTATTCGGATAAGCTTATTATTTGCTTTCATTTTTATAAAATCCAGCATATCATTTAGGACTTTTAGTGATTTTTTGGGATTTTTTAACATCAAGTTTGCTATTTTTAATCATTTTAAATTAGTTTAAGACTTTAAAAATTCATAGAAAATACAAAAATAGTTAAAAAAAATCTAATTCTTTTTTAGATAATTTTCTTTTGTCATATTTTAGGTTTACAAATAAAAAAAATTAGTTGTAGGGTTAATTTTTGATTATTTTGATAATTTAGGACGCGTTTATAGATTCCGGTGCGTTTTTTAGTTTAAATTTGTGTTGCTTTAATTGCTTTTAGTTAATTGCATTAAATTTTCGTAGAAATCCAACCCAATCTTTGTTATTCAAACATCAAATATCAAACCGACTCTCGACTCTCCATTGCATTCCTCGTACGGAAAACGATCCGGGAATATCATATACTACTTGGATTTCATTGATTTTCTTTCTTTAAACCTTTTCAAGGGATACTTGATTTGGTTTTGGGTTAATATAAGTAGTATATTATTGTATATATACCTAAAGCTTGATCAAATTTTTGGCGCGCTGCCTTGGTAGGAGTGTAAGACGTTGTCGTTTCCGACATTTGACAATTAGTGCTTTGAAGATCCTTCCGTGTGAAGTTATTTTGCTTATTTTCTTATAAAAAATAAAAAAATACAAAAAGATTTTCTTTTTCTTTTTTATATATATAAGATAAGAAAAATCAAAAATATAAAAAATTGTCCTTATATATAAATAAAATGAATCAAATATATAATACTCTCAACTTTGAGTATTATCATTAATAAGTTCCCAAACCAAAGATCAAAAAGTTGCCTTTTGTGTCACGTGCGAGGTGCGGCTCACCTTTGAAAGTTAAACAAAATATAAGAGAGGTATAAGGAGGGTTGTTTTGAGGAACTACGACCCTAAAGGAGAAGGTTTTTAATAGCTTCGCGCTTTCCTACTCCTCCGCTCCTTTATGCGTTTTTCTTTTAGAGAGCTACTGTGAAGCTTGTTGATTATTAGGTTTAAGTTGTCTTATCTCATTGTCCGTTATTAAAATAAATCTTTGTGAATCAATTGTTGAAAAACTAAAAAACCAAAAAAATTAATTAGTATAATTTCTCTTTTTATATTTCTTTTTAGTGCATGAGCACTCGATCTTCAACTAGGAATCTTTTTCCCCTCTTAAAGATCCCGAACGTACAATTCGAAAAAGAACTCGCGTTGATTCTAATTCTTTGAACAATTTTGAGGAAATTAACATGGCCGCTAACGGAAACGGTGATGACGGACTACCTGCTGCGGGAGGTGGTTTACCAGTTCCCGACCTCCGAACGATAGAGGAGTTGTGCTAACCAACTTTGAATGGTCGGGGTGGACCGATCGCCAACGACCAAACACTCAGGCAACCAATTTTGGACTCAAGAATGACATGATTCAAAAATGTTCAAAATCTTGCCAAATTTCACGGACTACTAGGTGACGATGCGAACAAGCATCTTGACAAATTTTTGCATGTCACCCAAAGTATCAAAGTGAATTGTGTTACCGATGACGCATTCGTCTTATATCTTTCCTCACTCCTTGACACATATTGCCAACGCTTGGTTTGATAGGTTTGCCAGGAATTCTATCACACATTTGAGCAAATGGCTAAAAAGGTTTCTTTGGAAATCTTTCCACCTCTTTATGGTGACGAAGTTAAGAAATGAAACTCACCAATTTCTTGTTCAACGTCTTGATGAGTCGTTTATTCGAAGATATAGGAACGTTAAAAGCTTTCGATGATAGTTGTCTAATCATAACATGTTACCCGTCACTAAAATAGAACTTTATATAACGGGGTTAACTTCTAAGACATCGTGATACCATCAATGCCTAGATGCCGGTGAGAACCTTTATGAAAAGGCGACCCGAAGAGTGTTATGATCTAATCAAAAATATGACCGCTCACCACAATGATTGGGATACTTCCGCCCAAAGGAGTGAGTCATCTAGTTCTATCACTTCTTCTAATCTAGAAATAGCATCACTTAAGGCTGAAATGGCGGAAATTAACAAAAATTTAATGAAAATGTTTCAAACAAACCAACAAGTACAAGCAGTTACTCCTAGCTGTGAAAACTTATGGTGGTCCCACATGATTATTATAATGATTGTCCAGCCATCGTAGGCCAAACTCAGAGTATATGTGCGGGAGCTATAAGCAATTTGGTGGTAAATCTTTCCCAAACTCAAGGTAACCGTAATTTGCTTTAGCTATGTTCCCTTCATTCCTCGAACAATTATCTCGGACCACCAGGGTTTAATCAGAATCAAAACCGAAGCAATCAAAATCAAAACTACCAAAATAGGAATCAAGGAAACAATCATAATCAGGGGAATAACCAAGGAAGAAACCAATTCTTCCAAGGAGCTAGTCATGTTCAAAACCACCTTCAGGCATATCAAGACCGGTCTCATTCAAACCCCGGGTTACCAAGCTTCGGTTCATCAAGCCCCGATTCCTCAACCACAAGTTGTGACTACTATCGAGTTTACCAACTACATGAAGGCAAATGACGCCATTTTGAAAAACATGCAAACGAATATGACCTCATTGACAAATTCCAATATTGAGCTTAAAAATAAGTTTGGTCAATTATGAAATGAATACGCTTCCTCTCATGATCAGGAACACTCCCTAGTAATACCACTACTAACCCGAGGGAAGATTTGAAAGGTATCACCACCCAAAGTGGTGTTGCTTATAAGGGACCTACGATTCCTACCACTTCTTCTTCTCCTAAAGTAGTAGAACGTGAAACCGAGGTGACAAAGGACACGGTGCCTCCAACAAATAACGAAAGTACCAAAGACGTCCAACCTCTGGTTGTCCAAGTTGAAACTCAAGTACCAAATTCTGAGCCCGTTGTTGCTCCCGTTGTTGAGCCCGTTGAAGCTCCCGTTAGTGCTCCGAAGCCTAACCCGAAACCGTCAATTCCATATCCTTCTAGACTTAATGATCAAAGCTCGCGAAATAGTAACAACAAATGGTAAGAAATTTTTCCCAAATCTTCCAAAAGATTTGCATTTCGACATTAGATTCGCGACAGGATGCTCTCATTCTCATTGCCCAAATTTGCTTTGACCTTAAGAGTTTGTTTAAGCATAAGGAAAATCTGTTTGAATTGGCAAGAAACCCGTTTTGAATGAGCATTGTTCGACGGTTCTCCTCAAAAAGTTACCCAAAAAACTTGGGGACCCCAACAAGTTTCTCATCCCGTGCGATTTTCTCAGAATGTATGTATGCTTAGCCTTGGCCGATCTTGGCGCTAGCATTAATCTCATGCCACTTTGCGTGTGGAAAAAGCTTTCCCTTCCCGAACCTACTCCTACTTGTATGACTCTCGAACTTGTGGACCGGTCAATTTCTCGACGATTCGGTGTCGCCGAAGAATGTCTTCATAAAAGTGGAAAAGTTCCATTTTCCAGCGACTTTGTAGTCATTGGACTTTGATGCCGATCCCTAGTTCATATAATTCTCGGAGCATCCTTTTGTAAAAGACCGGACTGTGCTTTGATTGATGTTTACCACGGTGAGAATTAACTCTTCGTGGTGGTAATAAAGCCGTAACATTCAAATCTTGATCAAACTTCGAGATTTCCTTAATTATGATGATATTGGTTAACCGAATCGACGTCATTGACATTGCTGTGTTGAGGAGTTATTCTCAAGAAGTTCTTGGATTTTCTTTGCTTTAGAGTGGAATCCCACTTACATCTAAAGAACCATTGTTTCTTACCTCTTCTCTACTCTTACTCCCTTCGGGATAGTGATATCTTCTTGAGGAAACCGATGCTTTCTAGCTATCGAAGAATAACCAATTTCACCAGAAATTGATGACTCTTACTATGATTTGGAGGGAGACATTCTTCTTCTTGAAGAATTTCTTAATGATAACCCATCATCACCACCTCTCCCTCCACAAGAACTTAAAATTGTTGAACCTAAAAATGTAAAATCTTCTATTGATGAACCACCCGAGGTTGAACTTAAGGACTTACCGCCTCATCTTGAATATGCATTTTTGGAGGGTACCGATAAATTACCCATCATAATTGATAAAGACTTGAAAGATGAGGAAAAGGTCGCTCTCATAAAGGTTTTGAAGTCACACAAGCGAGCTCTCGCTTAGCAACTTTCTGACATTAAGGGTATTAACACGGAATTTTGTACACACAAGATTCTAATGGAGGATGACTTCAAACAGGCAGTCCAACACCAAAGAAGGGTTAATCCAAAAATCCATGAGGTGATAAAAAAGGAGGATCTTTTAATCCTTGGATGCCGGTCAATAATTTACCTCATTCGGATGATAGTCTTGGGTAAGCCCCGTGCATTGTGTACCGAAAAAGGGTGGCTTTACCGTTGTTGAAAATGAAGAAAACGAGTTAATTTCTACTCGATTGGTTGCGGGATGACGTATATGCATTGACTACCGAAAGCTAAATGACGCCACCCGTAAAGACCATTTTCCTCTACTATTTATGGACTAAATGCTTGAGAGACTAGCGGGAAACGAATACTATAGTTTTCTCGACGGTTTCTCGAGTTACTTCCAAATTCCCATCGACCCTCAAGATCAAGAAAAGTCCACATTCACGTGTCCTTATGGAACGTTCGCCTACCGTCGCATGCCTTTCGGCTTATGCAATGCACCGGGCATTGCATAAGTCTTTATGGACGACTTCTCGATCTTTAGGAATTCATTCGGAACATGCCTCTCCCATTTGGACAAGATGCTTAAATGGTGTGAAGACACCAATCTTTGTCTGAATTGGGAAAAGAGTCACTTTATGGTCAAGGAAGGAATTGTCCTTGGCCATAAGATTTCCAAGAACGGGATTAAGGTTGATAAGGCTAAAGTTGATGTTATTGCTAAGCTACCTCATCCCACCACCGTCAAAGGAATTCGGAGTTTTCTTGGTCACGCCGGGTTTTATCGTAGATTTATTCAAGATTTCTCAAAAATAGCCCGGCCGATGACCCGTCTTCTTGAAAAAGATACTCCGTTCTTCTTCTCCAAAGAGTGTATTGAAGCTTTTCAAACACTTAAGAAAAAATTAACCGAAGCACCAATATTAGTTGCCCCCGATTGGGACCTACCTTTTGAGCTCATGTGTGACGCGAGTGATTTTGCAATAGGTGCAGTCTTGGGGCAACGAAAAACAAAACATTTTTAGCCTATACACTATGCAAGCAAAACTATGACCGATGCTCAAGCTCATTACACCACGACGGAAAAAGAATTACTTGCCGTAGTGTATGCTTTCGAGAAATTCCGGTCCTACTTAGTCTTGTCAAAAAGCATAGTGTATACGGATCACTCGGCATTAAAATACCTTTTTAACAAGCAAGATGCTAAGCCAAGGTTGCTTTGGTGGGTTCTCCTCCTTCAAGAATTTGATATCATCATCCGTGATAAAAAAAGGATCTGAGAACCTCGCCGCCGACCATCTTTCCCGATTAGAGAATCCTCATCAAAGTGTGCTCGAGAACAAGGAAATAAATGAAACATTTCCTCTTGAGACACTTAACATGGTATCTTTTCGTGGTAATGATAGTTCGCCATGGTTTGCCGATTTTGCAAATTACCATGCGGGGAATTTTGTGATTAAAGGAATGTCGTCCCAACAAAAGAACAAGTTTTTCAAGGAAGTTAAGCACTACTTTTGGGACGAACCTTATTTGTTAAATATTTATGCGGATCAAGTGATTCGACGGTGTGTTTTTGGCCAAGAATCCCATGATATCCTCATGGCTTGCCATAATGGACCCACCGGGGGACATCATGGTGCCAACTACACCACTAAGAAATCTTTGATTCGGGTTTTTATTGGCCCACAATTTATCGTGATGCCCATGACTTAGTCAAATCTTGTAACTCTTGTCAACGTCATAGTAAAATCTCGCAAAAAGGATGAAATGCCCCAAAATGCCATCCAAGTTTGCGAGATTTTTGACATTTGGGGCATCGATTTTATGGGACCGTTCCCGTCTTCACGAGGGAACAAGTATATACTCATGGCCGTCGACTACTTGTTGAAATAGGTTGAAGCGAAAGCGCTCCCCAGCAGCGCGCTGGGACTGTCTCGAGTAATTGTATATTTTTAAAATCTCTTTTTGCTCGGTTGGGAAAACTCCCCGCACTATCATTAGTGATCACGGTACGCAGCACTTTTGCAATGACCAATTCGAAAAGGTCATGCTTAAGTACGGTGTCACTCACCGTCTTGCTACCGCGTATCACCCCCAAACAAGCGGGCAAGTTGAAGTCTCCAACCGTGGGTTGAAAAGAATTCTGGAAAGGATCGTAGGCGAGAATTGTGCCTCTTGGTCGGATAAATTAGATAACGCACTTTGGGCCTTCCGTACAGCTTTCAAAACACCCATCGGGTGTACTCCTTACAAGCTCGTGTATGGAAAGGCATGTCATCTACCGATCGAGCTCGAGCACAAAGCCTATTGGGCCTTGAAGCATGCAAACTTTGACCTTAAGTCCGCTGGTGATCACCGAAAAGTTCAACTCAATGAATTAAATGAACTTCGTGATCAAGCCTACGAGAACTCTTTGATCTACAAAGAGAAGACAAAGAAGATCCACGACTCCAAAATCAAAAACCGCGTTTTCAACGTTGGTGACCGAGTCCTTCTTTTTAATTCTCGATTGAAGATTTTCTCGGGTAAACTTAAAACCCGTTGGACCAGACCGTTCACCGTTGCCCAAGTTTTCCCTTATGGCACCGTCGAGTTATCTCAAACCGACGGGCCAAATTTCAAGGTGAACGGTCATAGACTCAAGCACTACTTTAGAGGGGACATACCACCCGTGGTTGTCCCGGATCTCCAAACTTTCCCCATGGACCATTGAATTCGGGGTCGAGTCGAGCTTGTGACTCGGTTACCAAAAACAAGGCGCTTCGTGGGTGGCAACCCATGCTTATCCGTAGTAGTAGTATGGTAGTTTATTAGTAATGAATAAGTGTGTTGTAAGGAGGCTCGCCTCTTTCATTTTTCATGCTTTGTGTTTTTTGTTGTATGTCTAGGATTGTCCCGGATTTTGAAGTCTCTCATGCTCGTGGTTTTTGTCATTCGATCACTCGAGCTTCACATCCTCAGCTTCATTTTGGGAATCTAATATCCTAATCTTATCGACTAACGTTTATCTTTGAGCATACTTAATAAACGGCTTTAGATTTACGTAGAGAC
>BQNB010019677.1:44677-66508 GCA_026074375.1 Tanacetum coccineum | reverse complement strand
AAAACTTAAGAAAAATAAAATGGGAAAATAAGCTAAAGACAATAAGCAGTTAAAAAACAAATAAGCTAAAAAGCTCAAACTGTAAACAAGACATAACAAATAGTTAGTGCAAGGGTATAACAGAAAAGTCCCAAGGGCGCAATGGTAGTGTGTGTGTGTTGTGAAGGTGAGGTCGCAGGTTCGAGTCCTGGACCTTACCTTTTTGATGAAATATATTTTTTTTAGTTTTCTTTTTGAAAAAGCTAGAAATAAGACAAGAATTAGTAACTTTAATAAAAGAGCTTTTTAACAAAACTAAAAATTAAGCTAGAAAAAGCTTAATCTAAAAATGATAGATTTCCTTTTTAAGCTATAAGGCATAACTAGCTAAAACTATATGAACTTAAGGACTCAAAAAGCAATTAGAAACACAAATAAGCTGAAACAGATCAACATTTAAACCTAATAAGCACTTGGGACAAAGAATAAGCAGACAAAAGATGCTGAAAAGCAGTTTAAAAGACATTAAGACAAATGACTAAAACCACTATTAAAGGACTAAGACCATTAATTAGAGCTAGGATTTAGGACAATAAGCACTAGAAATAAGCTAAAAACCTAAAACATATGAAAACCTATACTCAAATGACTAAAATAAGCTAAACTTGAGAAAATTAACTAAGAAATTAAGCTAAGAAAAGGACTTAAAAAAGTATGGCAGACTACACTATTTTTGGCTTTTTGAAATTAATGAGAGATTTAAAACTAAATTTTAAGACTCAATAAGCTAATGTGCAGACTAATAAGCTAAGAACATACCTACACTTAGACTAAATAAGCACTAAAGATAAGCAAACAAAACAAGCTAAAAGGCACCTAAATGAAAATAGACAGCAGACCTTAAGACCTTTTTGAAAAAGACTTTTTACTACTTTTTAAGCCAAGAACTTGAACAAATAAGCACAAAGAAAAAGCTAATAACTAAAAACAGATGAACATCTATACCCAAAAGACACAAATAAGCTGGACTTAAACAAATGAGATCAAGAAATAAGCTAAAAAAGGAATTTGAAAAAGACAGATACTACTACTTATATTTGGACCTTTTGAAATGAAATGACACTTTTAAGCTTAAAAATAAGACTCAAAACACTTTTACCAACCTTAAAAACATAAAACAGATGAAAAGCATACTATAATAAGCTAAAACCAATAGAACTTATCCTACATTAAGTACTTATTTAACCACAAATGGTCTGTATAATCAGACCTTAAAACCTTAAAAATCTCTTGACCATTTTTGACAATTGGACTCAAAACAACTAAACTTAAGCCAAAACAGATTCACTATGATATATTTTGAGCCAAATTAAGCTTGAAAACAACACTTGATATGCAACTTAAAAGACTTAGCTTAACATTGCAGTTTATGAAACTATTTAAATGGCAGATTTAAAACTTTGGTAAAACAGATTACAAACTTAAGAAACCTAATACTAGACTTACTAAAACTAAACCTAAGACTTAATTTGAGCTTAATCAAACTTGACTTAATAACTAAAAGCAACACAAGCAGTTTTAACTAAGTTAAAACTGCTTGTGCCAAACACCCCTTTAAGATCTTAAATTCCATTTTTAAGCTTAAAAAGACTTAATAAGCTACATATTTGTGAAAACAGATTGAGATCTGACATTACTAAAGACAATTAAGCAGATTCTAAGGATAAATAAGCACAATTGAATAAGTTACTAACTTAAGCTAAAAATTAAGAAATAAGACAGTTTTTAACTAAACTCATTTTAAACTAATTAAAACCATTAACTTGACTTATTAAGCTATATTAACTCTGAATAAGCACAATTAAGCATGAAATAAGCAGAATTAAGCATAATAGGCAAGTGAATAAGCTAAATAAGCAAAATAAAGCTAAAAAGTGAAAAATGAGAAGTACCTTTGTCCCAGCTAAACAGGGACTTAAATTGCTCAACAAAGCTTATCTACAAGCTCCAGCTTGTTAGAAACAAGCTGGTAAGGTCCATAAGCCCATCCATGTTTGGCTTATCATCCAAAAGTAAAGCTGAGGTAATTTGAGGGAGATTTAAAGATAAATACCAATTCAGTTAAGCTTTTGAAGGCTTAACTGAATGAAAGCAAGCTTTTGAAGTAATTAAGAGCTTATAAGAGCTTATTAGCTTGATCTTGAATTTAATTAAACCATAATTGCATAAGAGAAAAACATGAATTCAACACGAATTTAAATCAAACAAAATTTTATTAATAATCCAAACGTTTACAATACTTTGAAAAGAGAAATTACTTGAAAATTAAACTAAAAGCTACTAAATTACTAAAATCTTAAACTAAAAACTACTCCCTACACTGTGTGATCTAAGCCTCTATTTATAGAGGGTAAGGGAAGCTTCTAGGCCAAATAAGAGCATCTCCAATCTTTCATCTCAGCCTTCCAATCATAACCGCCTCCAAATCTTATCATTTCGTCTGTTGGATCAAGTACACGTATAATCAGCCAATGGTATTGCTAGGTATTGCCAGCGTGGCTATTTGGGGTGTCAGAGGTGTTAGTCATTGTACTTCTAGAAGCAAGGGATGCGTATGAGAGTGAATTTGATTTACCCTGCGTATTTTTTTAGGGTGAAATGGGAGGGAAAGGAATGAAATGAAAAAGATGTACAGTAAAAATGACCCGTGTTATATCTTTGGTTTGGATTTCGTATTTGGGCTTTGACTTGTTGTATTGGGCTTGGATTTTTGGATTTGTTTTATAAAGATTAATAAAAGACTTAGGTTTTATAAGTATTATTCTTAATGGGTTGACCCGACCCACTAAAATGGGTACGGGTTAGTCCATTAAGGATAAATACGCCTTCGGCTTCGATTTCTTGCACTCTTTTCATTCTCGTGCTTGGTTTTGTCCGTATTTGCTTTATTTTTGTCTTTTTTGTGACATATCCATACCTGCAAGACACAATTTACGAAATACACATATACAATGCATTTTTTATGTATTTTTAGTCATTATTGGTCTTTTTAGCTTGTTTTATTAGGTAAAAGGTATGTGTATTTAAGCACATACCAGGCGAAAATCAAGAGGAAGCAGTTATGTTGAGGACATTTCCTTTCTCGTTATCCGATGAAGCTATGACTTGGTTAAATGAACTTAATGAAGAAACTATTACTTCGTGGAATGAATTAAGTGAAGCTTTTATAAGCCGATACTTTTCTCCCGCAAAGTTTAAACGTCTCCTAAATTAAATTCATAGCTTTCACCAACTCAGTAACAAAACTCTCGTTGATGCTTGGCTTTGAATCAAAGAAATGGCTCGCACTTGTTATGGACACGGTCTAACCAAATGAACGATAATTCAAACATTCTATCGTGGTTTAGACAATCTAACACAAGGAATTCTTGACGCCGGAGGAATCTTCCTCTACAAAACTCGAAGCTTTCAAAATCCTCGAGGACAAGGTCCTTCTTAAGCTCAATTTCTCGGATGATTCCCAAAACAGCCCCAAACTGAAAACTATTGTTTCTACCGGTGGAAGCATCATCAATCACTATCACGCTATATTGGTGGAGAAATTCGAAGCTCTCGCTACAAAAAATCAATTCCAAATTCCTAATCATATGGAAAGAGCTCAGAGAGATGCGAGATGGTCGTAGAGACAACCACGCTTCACAAATCTACATAAAGGATGACACGTCAATGTGTGAACCTCATGAAGTGAATTACGTCCAAGGATATCACGGAGGATATCATGACCAAAATCCCAGAAATTCATACTCTTATCCAAACCATAACCTAAACCGTAACTTTCCTCACTCCCGACATAGAATGCCACATGAATCATGATATTTTGAAACACCAGAAACCTCAATGGAAGAGATGATGAGAGAATGGATGACTAGGCAAATGGAAGCAAATGAGCGTATGAAAGACCAGGTGGTTGAATTAGAGAATCGAATCAATCAAGGATTAAGGAACCGCCAAGTGATTATCAAGAACTTGGAGAGGCAGTTTAAGTATCTTAAGAAAACCCAACATACCAAATCCCTTCTTTATACCACAAATACCAAACCGAGACATGAATTTATCTACAAACTACCCTCAATCCGAAACAAGAATGATAAGGGCGATGTAAAATTTATCGAGGAGGATGAGATCAAGCCTATTCTGACCATGCCAAACCCGAACCTAATTCATTCTAACTCTCAAAATGTATCACCCTTTCTCAAGGATTGCACCATATACGAATGCAAAGACGTTTGCAGACGATGTATTGTTGTATAATGCTGGTGACAAGGAGTTAAAATCAATTGATGGCGTTGGAACCGAAAGGATGACGAAGATGGAGAAGGACGACAATGGTATGCTAAAGGAACCCAACAAAGAATGGAAGTTGAATGAAAAAGTGGTTCCTCACAACAAAGACATGTATCACTGTATCTGGCCCCCGTGGAAATTCCCCACTTGAACTGTATCATCAAAGAATCCTAAATCTTGGGGAAGAATCTAGCTAATGACTCAGTAATAAATTAAGCGCTTCTCGGGAGGCAACCTGAGTGCCTTTTAATTATTTGTGTGTTGTGTTTTATTTTTGAATAAACATATACCCTATACAAAAATTGTTTTTTCAAACTAGGAAAATCTTGAGTTTGGGGGTGTTACATGCTCATAATGTTTTATATTATTGTGTGCATCTTGTGTTTTGTTTTGTTTTGTTTTATGTGAATAAATTGAAGCAGGTAATGGAGGAGGATGCTTGGAGGCAAAATCGATTGATCTCACATGCTTATGCTAGCATTTGCGTAACATTTATCATATGGAGTTCGATCGTGATTTGTTTCACCCATGAAGTATTGTTTTTCTCTTACTCTTATTTTTCTATTTTTATACTTTAAAGTTTATTTTTCACATTGAGGGCAATGCTAAACTTAAGTGTGGGTGGAGTAAATAGGGAAAACGAGATTGCTTTTTAAATTTTCATATTTTTGGGCCAATTTTAAAATTTTTGTATACTTGCTTGCCCTCATGATCTAGTTGTTTTCATGCTTATATGATAATATATTAGAATAACTTGATCAATCCACTGGTGTGTGGAAACTAGAAGGGGGGATTGAATAGTTTACCGATTAATTAGCATTTTAAAATTTTACTTCTAAAATTGTTAGATTCGAGTATATGTTCAATCAACAACAATATGAACCAATCAAGATAACTATCTACTTGTAATAACGATACAAACAATAAATGAAAAACACAGATAATATAAAGAGATAAGGTAAAGAACGATCAAACCAAGATACCAAGATTTATAGTGGTTCGGCTACGAAGCTCCTTTTTGACCCTACTCCACTCCTTGAGTATCCGACTTGAGATTTTACTATGTCAACAAGCTCCCTTTAGGCGAAGAAAACCGTTTACACGTCGCTTACATTATTTTCCGACACTAAGCTAAATGTCGAGTCTTAATCTTAGCTAGAACCAATCTACCACTTCACAAACACTACTCAATCACAAGATCTACACTATTGGATTTATACACTATCCGATTTACACAATCACACAAGATAATCAAAATAGAGATTTGGCTCTTAGAAGAAGAGAGGAGAAATCACTAATCTATAACACTTTGTTTCTTGGCGAATACGAGTGTTATTCTCTTGCACTTGATAGAAGAAGGAAGAAGATGAGATTGAATCACTTGAAACAAGATTAAACAATGTTAGTGATCAAGAGATTTAGTGAGAGAAAGAAGGTTTTTAGAGAGAGAAAGATAACTGAAAAATTCGTGCAAAGAGGTGTGTTTTTCTGCTGAGAATAGTGCAGTATTTATAGCCAAAAAATCCCAACGTCTCCTGGTGGTGGTCCTAGCGGTCCCAGATATATCTAGGGGCCGCCCAACATATCAGGGGGCCGCCACTAAACTAACGCTTCTATTTTTATCTTTTAGTGGGGAAAGTTATATCTGGTGTGGTAGCTTTCAATTTAGGAGGAAAACCAGATTTAAATTTTTATACTTCAACAAAACATTTCTTTTATTAATAAAAATATTTTGGATATTTTTATTTTTGTAAAAATAATTTTGTAGAAATATTATGGTTAAGAAAAGAATATTTTCTTGATCACTAATTATGTTTAATGATTTGTTTGTACATACCTTAAGTGATTTGCGTAGAAATAGAAGTTTACGATTAATAACATGTAAACGTTTATTTTTATCGTAAACATTTTTACATTTTGTCATCTTCAAAACGTAGAGAGGTCAAAAAATATAAATAATATTTTTAGACATTATTTGTATTAACAATCTCCCCTTTTTTGATGATGACAAAATATAAACTCATTTTGTATTAAAATAAAAATTTCAAGTTATTAATGAGTTTTAATCCATTTCTCCCCCTTTTGTCGAATTCAAAAAGGTTAATCGTCGAGATATATAAAGAAAGAAATCAACGATGTCAAGACCCCCTTGATGTATGATCCCCATCGTTTGGGGCACCAAGGGATCGAGCTTATGAGATTTTGCTACAAAACCAAGTTAGAAATACAAGTGCAAGAAAACAAATCTAACGAGTAGCTAGATTACGATAAATATATATGTTTGGCTATGTTTAAAAGAAATAGCCAACTAACTAATTCATACAATTCACTCATAAGATAAATTCATTCATAGATAGCAAGTTCATAAAATAAAGCATAGATTGCTTACAATACTAGAAATAACGAGACAAATTCACACTTAAACAGTATGAATATTACAAGATAAATTAACTAAGCATATCATAGAAAGACTTTTAAACCTAAAGTTAGACTAGTTGATTCTTGATGTCTAGGAAAGGCCACAACCAAAAGATGGGTGGTCATTAATGTAGAGGTGATAAAGGTGAGGTTGGTGAGGCATAGTTGGGTGGATCATGACTTTGAGTGAAGAGGGACTCAAGTCGATGGATGTCATCTCTTAACTTATAAAAGAGAGTTTGGGTGTACATGCAACAATGATAAAAATCATAATGAAATGTGACTTGGTCACTTGTGGCGGGGTGAATTATGGTTGTGGATGGTGAAGGTGGCGACGGAGGAGTTTGTTTAGAAGCATTTGCTACACGTTGGAGTTCAGTTTCAATGATGTTGGATAAGTGATGAAGTTGGTTCACTTCATTCACAATTTGCTCCTAGTTTGATTTTGTGTTTGAGATGGAGGATTAGCAATGTTAGGAGAAAGTGGTGGCGAAATGTTGGGTAAGAGAGGATGTGAATAGGGTAGAAGAGTATTGTGTCTCCAAGTGTCTATCATTGACTTTTGGTGACTTTCACCATAGTTTTGAGGAGTGTGAGAAGAGGACATGACATATGAAGAGAGGTTGAAGAGAGAAAGATAAGATGAATGTGAATGAGGAGGATGATGGGTGTATATAGGAAATATTTAGAAAAGCATGGTGTTAGGAGATAGAGATGCTAAGAAATGCTTGGCTAAACAGAGAAAGTCCAGCAAGGTCTAGTGCAGGGATGGTCAAAGATACTAAAAAAGAGGGAACAGTAAAAAATTTATGACTCTACTATCGGCGGTCCCAGATACATTGGGCGGTCCCAAATATATTAGGGGGCCGCCACATATATTTATGGGCTGTTTTACGGGAGTTATGAATTTTTTTCAGAATTCCTTGTTTTTTTGTTTTGTATAGAAACGAAGGATAGTGACAACAGGATGCAGCGAATCATATTTCTCAAGAATCAACTAATACTTATAAATTTTTCAAATTCATAGGCTAGCTAATCTAGATTATATTTTGGGAAGCAATTATAGGCATGTGACTAAGAGATGATTTAAGCATGCATTAATCAAGCAATGATATAGTAGAGAGAAGTATCAAAGAAGCATATCATAATATCATAACATCATCAAATCATCTAGATAGCAAGTATTCATCATAATACGTAACTAAATAACTACTAGTGAGTCAACAAAATCTATTTCTCGGACACCATTGTAATCATTCACTACTCATCTTCTTCTCCACTTCTCCATTTGTCAAAGTAGAGGCGTGGACGTAGTACTTGTCGGTGTGCTCTAGAGGTGACATAGTGTGAGGATAGGAAAGATATTTGGGTTTCTCGAGTCGAGGATCCATCATGATGATGTGATCATAGAGACGAGTGAGTAACATGCCATATGGCATGGGAATGTTTGGTTGATTTTTGATATTGACAATTCTTTTGGCTAGAAAGTAGGTGAAGTTGTAGGGTTTGCTTGTCATAATACAATAGATCATATGACAAGATGCGGCTGGGATAAAAGTGGTGTTTTCACCCATTCCTATGGAATTTTGTCGAATGATTTCATCCCAATATCTTAAATCATTTCGAAGTTCATTTTTGTGAATTTTAAAGGGGTGTTTAGTTTTATGATTTATGGCTTCGTAGCGGATTATTTCATTTGGTGTTGGAATTTTTGTTTCATAGGGATAATCCGTTTTAGGATTTTCGCTTAAGGATTTAAGAGAGCATTCTTCCGAATAGACACAATATCCTATCAAAGGAGTTTAAAGAATGTGAGCTAAATATTCGAGAGAAATATTGAATGGTTTATTTAGTGCCCAAAATTTTAAGAAGAGTTTTTAGTCATTATCTTTGATGAGTTCAGCTAAAGAAAAGATTTCCAACAAAAATCTAGGATAAATTTCTTCGTCAACATTATATAGGCGCTGAAGGTGAATTAGAGAAAACATTGTTTGGATGCAATCATGTATAAGATATTCTTGAGGGACAACACGTCCTTCATGAATTGTTCTTGACTCAAGATCACGAATAATGGGTTTTAAATGATTAGGAAGGTATTTGTCGTTTGAGATTTGAGGAATATAAATTTTTGTGTATTCGAGTTCTTCTTGAGACATTCTTTTCACCTAATTACAATAATATACAAAAATTTTAGTATGTGTCATTTTTAATTTTTAATTCCCATTAGAAACATGCCTAGTGTGTGCCTATACACTACAAATGTGGAGTTGCGCTTAACTCGACTCTAAAATAGAAACCTATGAGTTAACCCAATCACTCCTTAATTCAATTCTGCTCATCCAAACATGTCGAAAATATCCATTGATTAAATATTTCAAATGATGTTCATGAGATCATTATGCATGAATGCAAAAACGTTTTTAGAGTGTATTACCAATGCATTAAAACATTTTTATGGTGTTCCTAACATGAGTAATTAAAAGAAAAATTAAGGTTTTTGTGCGAATGAAGAACTTTGATAAACACACTCAATTATGCAAATCCTTTGTCTACAGCAAGCATATTAGTTATACATTGTGTTATCATAGTCTTAATTGCATACAAACAAAAGAAAAATGAAAATCCCCAATTTTTGATTTTTGTGTTCATCATGAATCCTAGACATAAATTTGAAAGAAAATGGATGAATTGACTTACAATTTATGATGTTTATGATGTTAGGATTGATTGTTGATGTTAATTTGATCTTTAATTTAAGTTAATTAGTCCGATTGTGATTTTTGGTGGGTTACGTGTGTGTTTCGTCACTGCAGGTTTTAGGAGAAAGGAGTGTTTGGTTTTTGTGTTTAATAAAAATGGTGTGCAGACATTATGTCCTGACTGGTGGCGGTCCCATATCGATATGGGGGCCGCCTAATTTAATCAGGGGGCTGCCCTTGATATGGGGGCCGCCTCCAGTAGAGGTGTTTTGGACAAAAAATTTTGACAAAAATTTTGTAGGAGGATTGACGTTTTAATTTACATTTCGCGAATTAAAAATACTTAAAGTACTTCGGATGAAGTAATTAAGTTGTCACGACACAGAATGGAACACAGACTAGAATCGATACTAGAAGAAAAGAAGAACGATTCATGGAATGTGTTCCATCATTCCTAAACCAAGACGTAGATAGTTAAACGATTCACGTGTAAGGGGTTTAGTGAGAATGTCGGCGATATTGACGATGGACGACACTTTTTCGATAGAGATGTGTCCAATCTGGACATTATCACGAAGAAAGTGGTGATGAATTTTGATGTGTTTAGTTCGTGAGTGTTGCACCGGGTTGTTGCTAAGGTCAATCACGTCTTTATTGTCGCACATGATCGGGACGTCGTCAAGTCGAATGTCGTAGTCGATAAGAGCTTGTTTCATCCATAGTGCTTGTTGACATGCCTTTCTGGCGCTTACGTATTCGGCTTCAGTAGTGGATATAGCAAGAGCGGTTTGTTTCTTCGAGAACCAAGATGTTAAACAACATCGCACAAACATAGAAATACCGCTAGTGCTCTTTCGGTCCATATAATATCCCGCATGATTAGAGTCGGCATATACTACGATTTCTATGCTGGTCCCCTTAGGATACCATAATCCTAAGTGCGTAGTGCCTTTAATGTATCAGAAGATACGCTTAACCACTTCAAGATGAGAGGTTTTGGGATCCTCTTGGAAGCGTGCACAAAGGCAGACACTAAACATGACATCGGGCCTACTTGCCGTTAGTTAGAGTAAACTACCTATCATGCCTCGATACTTGGTACTATCTACTGACTCATACTTTTTGTCTTTTGTGAGTTTAGTATCCGAGGACATGGGGGTTTTCATTAGTTTAGAATCTTCTAAGCCAAATTTCTTAAGCATTTCTTTAATATATTTAGATTGATTAAAGAAGATACCGTCTTCTAATTGTTTTATTTGTAATCCAAGGAAGAAGTTAAGTTCACCCATCATGCTCATCTCGAACTCATCATGCATGATTTTGGCAAATTCATCACACATGTCTTGACAAGTCGAACCGAATATAATATCGTCAACATATATTTGAACGATGATGAGATTTAAACTTTTCTTCTTAGTAAAAAGTGTGTTATCTACCATTCCTATTTTGTACACATGTTTAATAAGAAAAGCTTTTAATCTATCATACCAAGCTTTGGGTGCTTGTTTAAACCATATAAAGCTTTCTTGAGTTTATAAACATGATCCGGTTTTTCAAAGTCAATGAATTCTGAAGGTTATGCCACATATACCTCCTTATTGATTAAACCGTTCAGGAATGCACTTTTACGTTCATTTGGAATATCTTAAAATCTAAGGCGCAAGCATAAGCTAATAATATTCTAATAGACTCTAATCTAGCAACTATTGCATAAGTTTCATGGTAATCGATGCCCTCTTGTTGATTATAACCTTGAGCAACTTACCTAGCCTTATTTAGAGAAACAATATCGTTCTCGTCTAATATATTTATAAATACCCACTTTGTCATATTCTTAGGTTGTGGTACTAACTCCTAAACATCATTTACAAGGAATTGATTTAATTCTTCTTGCATAACGATTTCCAACTTTCATCCTTTAAGGCTTCATTCACATTCTTAGGTTCTATAGTTGATATAAAACAAAAGAAGTTACTTTAGTTTTGGGCTTTTGATCTAAGAGTTCTTTGGTTTAGGTTTCCTATGATATTTTCTAATGGATGGTTCTTAGATTCCTTAATATTGACTGCTTCGTCAATTTCTAAAGTTTCATCCTCAATGTCATTTTCTAGGTTTTTCTTTTCGGTAACCTTAATGGCTTCTTCTTCATCTAAGTCATTATCCACCAAGGGTGATGTCTTAGAGGGTGGAGGAGTTTCATTGAATGTCACGTTGAGTGATTCTTTGATTTTCATGGTTTGTTTGTTTAGGATGATGTAGGCTTTACTATTTTGGGAGTAACCTAAAAAGATACCTTCATATGACTTTGGGTCAAACTTCGTAAGGTAATCTTTAGTGTTTAAGATGAATCACTTGCTTCCAAACATTTTAAAGTTATCAAGAGTAGGTTTCCTACCTCTTAAGATTTCATAAGGTGTTTTTCCTAGTAAGGCTCTAATTAGGATTCGGTTTAGGATATATGTTGAAGTATCTACGGCATTACACCAAAAATTTTGTGGTAACAATTGTTCATTCAACATTGTTCTACTTACTTTCTACCACGCCATTTGATTGTACCACACCATTTTACTTACTTTCTTGTAGTGTCCTATTTTACTTTCTACCACGCCATTTGATTGTGGAGTGCGTGGAGCCGAGAAGTTGTGTGTAATACCATTTGCATTACAAAACTCTCTGAATTGCACTTCATTATGAAATTCCCTACCGTGGTCCATCCTAATTGACAATATTGGACATCCTAATTGGTTTTGTATTTTTCTACTAAATATTTCGAATTGATCAAAGGCTTCGTTCTTAGTTCTAAGAAATCTTGTCCATGTATACCTAGAATAATCGTCTACTATTACTAAGGTGTAGAGATTTCCTCCGTAACTCCGTAAGGCGGATGGACCGAAGAGATCCATATGGAGAAGGTCTAAGCATCTAGTCATTGAGACTATATTTTTAGCTTTGCGACTAGCGTGAGCTTATTTTCCAATTTTGCAAGCTTCACAGAAATGTTGCTAACCTTAAGCTTTAGGTAGTTTTAACTATTCCTTAAGATGATGTAACTATTTGAATGGACTCATATTAGAGCGACCTAACCTCCTATGCTACAACGTGGGGTTTTCATCAATCGTTGCAAGACAAATTTTGTCTTTCGACTTATTTCCTAATTTCATCATGTATAAAGCCTTTTGCAAGTGTTTAGAGCATCCACTATCTTTAATCCACTCATCAGGTTCCAAGTCGACTCTAAGGCATATCCCATTTGATGCTTGAGCCACAAGACATGTTTCTTCTTTATCCTTTTTATCATCCTCTTCACCGCTATCACTCCAAGAACCTCCGACAAATGCTCTTTGGTTCTTGTCTCTCGGTGGTTTTAGACATTCTCTAATAAGATGATTTGGGTCTCCACATCTAAAACACTTCCTTTCACTTTTACCGTTCTTGTCACCTCGGCTTCTTTAGAACGTCTTTTTGTTATTCTATGGTTGTCTTACGAATCTACCTCTTCTCTTGAAGAACTTCTTAAAGTCTCTCACCGCCATGGCGTACTCTTCGTGTTCACTTCTGGAAGTCGAACACTCCTCATCACTAGATTCCTTCTTAGCCTTTAAAGCAAGAGATCTCCTTTCTCCTTTAGCTTTGACTATTTCGAAATCTTTCTTGATGATCATCTCATAGACTTTAAGATTACCAATGAGTTCATCAAGAGATAGTGATGTCAAGTCTTTTGACTTTTCAATCGATATGACCTTTGCTCTCCATTTGGAATGTAGAGCCCTAAGAAACTTCATAACATAATTCTTGCTAGAATAACCTTCATCAAGAGCTTTTAGACTAGTAAGAATTGTATAAAACCTAGCAAAAGCACTATCAATAGATTCGTCTTCAGAAATGACGAATTTTTCATATTGTTGTACCAAAAGGTCGATCTTGTTATCTTTGACTTGGCTATTAACTTGATGGGTGATTAACAAGGTTTTCCAAATTTCTTTTTCCCTATTACACATGAAAATTCTTTCATATTCTTTTCTTAGCAAAACATTTTAAATAACCATTTTAGCTTCATTATTTTTAGCAAGCCTCTTTTTAAGATCATCACTTGGTTTTTCAAAAGGGATAACCTCATCTAGTTTGGTTTCTAAATTTTGTTCAATAGGTTGAAAATCACCGTTAGTAATAACATGCCAAAGATCAAGATCTTTTGATTTAACATACATTTCAAATCTATTTTCCAATAAAGAAACCTGTCACTTTCAAAGAGTGGTGGTGTTTGCATGGATTGCCCTTCTAGTTATATATCAGAATCCATAGATCGATCCAAGCTTTAAAATACAGTATATTTTAAAAATCTTGATTGACCTCGGCTTCTGATACCAATTATGGAAACTATAAGGGGGGGGGGGGTTAAATACTTTGTTAGGTTAATTGACGTTTTTTAAAAATTTTTACTTCTAAATTGTTAGATTCGAGTATATGTTCATCAATCAAAAAATATGAAACCAATCAATGGAAACTATCTACTCGTAATACAATACAAAATATAAATGAGAAAACAACAACAATTAAAGAGATAGAGAAAGAACGATAAAACCAAAACACTAAGATTTATAGTGGTTTCGGTACGAAGTCTTCTTCGCCCCTACTCTACTCCCCGAGTATCTGACTTGATATTTCACTATGTCAACAAGCTCCCTTCAGTCAGATAAACCCTTTACATGCCGCTTACGTTATTTTTCGACACTAAGCTAAATATCGAGTCCTAATCTTAGTTAGAACTAATCTACCACTTCACAAGCACTACACAATCACAAGATCTACACTATCGGATTTACATACTATCCGACTTACACAATCACACAAGATAATCAAAATAGAGTTTTGAATCTTAGAAGAGGAGAGGAGAAATCACTAGTCTATAACACTTCGTTTCTTGGCAAATACGAGTGTCACTAGTACAAATCTGGGATTTTGTCACATATGCTGTTTTTAACGGCCATACAGTCAGATATTTATGTAACTAAATGTACCAGAATAAAATAAACAGCCACACTTGAACTCATTTTGTGTGACCATTTCGGAATTTCATTGTCACACATTTGAATATTTATGTGACTAGAGGTAACTGGTAAATTTTTGTTGATTATTTAGTCACTTATAATTTGGGACGTGTGACAGATACAAATATGTTTGAAACATTAGTCACACTATATATATACATATGTGACAAATATATGTCACACAATTGAACAGTGTGACTAAAATCCATATATGGTCACATGAAGTAATTGTGTATGTGGCTAAATCATATGGTCAAGTTTGTCACACATTATTAAAAAGTGACTGCTATTTTTTGCTGAATATTTAGCCACATATAAATTTGAAATGTGTGACAACTAAAAAGTAAGTTTGAAGCATTAGTCACGATATACATTTAAAAGTGACAAATATATGTCACACGCTTGAATAGTGTGACCAAATGTCATATATGGTCACACTAAACCATAAAAGCATATAAAAAAATCTTACATATTTTTTATACCAAAAACATTTAGGCTAACTCCTCATCCCTCTCATTCTTCCCTCTCCTAATTTTCGCCAAAATCAAAACCCCCAAAATCTCCATCTCCTTCTCATTCTTCCCGCTCCTAATTTTCCCCAAAATCCAAACCCCCAAAATATTCCCTCTTATTTTTCTAGTTCTTTGGCCAAATACCTACTCATTTCTTTTTTCCTATCATTTTTCTTCTTCACTCTCCATCTCGAGATGCGCACCACAACAATTATTTTGGATCTAAGGTTTTGATTTTTTTCTCTAATTCTTTAACCGAATAACCATTTTGGATCTAAGGTTTTGATTTTTCCTTTTATAATCGTATTAGATTTTAGATATAGGTTTTTATCTTCAATTTTTTAATTAATTGTTAAATGTATTTTGATTATTTGACATAATTAATTGTTTAACAGAGCTTGCTGCTGGTGCTTTTCCTCCTTGTGGGTCAGCAATCAGTTTGGTTTCTTGCTGTTTAAGGCTGTTTTTTTATTGGTTGTTGCAGGTGAATTGAGTAATAGATGTTGAACATGCATGCTAATGATGATAAATTAGAATGGGCAAAGTGTCCCCTAAAGTGAAATGTCAAAAACACCAAAGTAGAAGAAGCGTAGCAATTGTTAGAATAAGTATTTGAAGCTGGATGCGTTGTTTATACATTTCCCTTCCAAGTTGAATGTTAGGTACCGTCTTCATTTCATACCGATTCAAGCAAAAATGGCAAATAAAAAAATTGCCCTGAGACCTTATAAAAATACTATAAATTTAATTTACAACATGCTGACACCTTTTTAAATCGATTGTCTTTTACACTCTATAAAGATATTTTCATCAGTTGAGAGGGTTGCTATAAGCTCTTATCATAATTTAACTGTTTAGGGACTAATTTATTCTATCACTGATGAGAACACGTGGACTAGGCAAGTCATCTCTCATGAACGCAATTTATCAATAGAACAGGTAATGTCGGGAACCAATATAAACATAGAAATATATCTTATGTCGGGAACTCATTAGTGTGTTTGTATCGACACGATGTAAATGAACTATTTCATGTGTATTTAGTACAAGAGACCAAGTGTATAGATATTTAGTAAATTTGTACTCAAGTATTTTCTTGAAGTTTAACATTGAATTTGAACTTAGTGTTTTCGTTGTTTTTAATATTTACTTATATTCTGATACATTATTCTATATAAGGTTTGATAGTCTCAGATGATGGAAATCAATGACTTACATGGAAGGTCTCATTATAATGTTAGCACAAAACGTATATTGCCTATATGCATTTACATGCTTAAGTTTTCCAAAACTTAAGAAATTCTTTCACCTACTCTCGAGCCCACATATAAATCATTATGAGTTTTTTAATTGCAATCAAGTTTCCAAATATATATCCGATGAATGGGAAAAGGCTTCTACTGTTGTAGCTAAGCAACACCAAAATGATGAATTTTTTAGGAGAAGCGTTGTTGGAAGCTAAAAATGATGCTGATCTTTGGGAAGCGCCACTTGGGGCTATGGGATTCTCTGCTGTAGGATGGTAACAATTGCCCTGGGATATAATTTGTAAGTTCCTTATAGTTTCTTCAAACTTTTGCATTTCACTGAACGGGCTAAGTGGTATCGCAAAACTTTTTTGATGAAAGGGTTCCAGTCGTGGTTCTCCCTTAGCTGCTGGTCCTCCTGGAGTTCCGTGATACCACAGGTAATCGTTTTTTTTTCAGACTGTTTGTTTACGGTTTATTTATGGGTTTTTTTTATAATCCTTACATATTTTATAATCTGCTGGATTTATATAAATTTACAAAGCTTGACATTGAATGACATGTGCTTTAAGATGTTATCACAAAAGATCTGCTGCAAGGAAAGCTTTTTTTTTTTTACAAATAATTCGTTTAAAAAAAGTATGAAAAGAGTTCCGTTTTTTAAGTTGAGTCCATAGGTTTGTTCCTCAACCGGGATAAAAAGGTAAAGAATGAAAGTGGGCAAAATGGAAACATTGCTTTCACTAGATGGTGCCACACCGGCCGGGCTTGGTGTGGCGGGCACGAGGCAAACGTTCCAAACGTGGCACGGGCTAAAAACTGTCACTTCTAATTAAACTTGCACGGGCTCAAACAAAAAACGGGCACGCTTAGAACGGCCCGGGCTCAAACGGTCGCAAGGACAGACGTGAGCCACAAACAAACGGAGAGAAAAAACGGCTAATTACGTTTTCCCGTTCCCCGTTCCGTTTTTTTTTTTTTTTTTTATTTTTTATTTTTTACAGTACGTCCCCGTTTTTTTTGTTTTATTTTTACTTTTTCCCCCCCTGTATGTTTTTTTACGTTTTCTTTCCGTTTTTTACACCTATCGTCCATTTTTTTACTATTGTTAACGTTTTTTTTTTTTTTTACTTTTTTTTTTTTTTTTTTTTTTTTTTTTTTTTTTTTTTGTTACCGATTTCCGCCCCGATTTTTTTTTTTTGTTTTTTTTTTTTTTTTTTTTTTTTTTTTTTTTTAATTTTTTTTTAATTTTTTTTTTTTATTTTTTTATTTTTTTTTTTTTTTTTGTTTTTTTTTTATTTTTTTTTTTTTTTTTTTTATTATTTTTTTTTTTTTTTCTTTGTTTTTTTTTTACGGTTTCTCAAACGGGCACGGGCTCAAACGGGCACGGGCTCAAACGGGCACGAGCTCAAATGGGCAAGGGACAAGCCAAAACGGGCAAATTACTTTTTCGTCCGTTTTTTTACAGTATCGTCTGTTTTTTTACGTTTTCGTATGTTTTTTTACGTTTTCGTTCGTTTTTTACACTATCATCCATTTTTTTACAGTATTGTTCGTTTTTTACGATTTCGTCCGTTTTTTTACGTTTTCGTCCGTTTTTTTACGTTTTCGTATGTTTTTTTACGTTTTCGTTCGTTTTTTACACTATCATCCATTTTTTTACAGTATTGTTCGTTTTTTACGATTTCGCTCGTTTTTTTACGTTTTCGTCCGTTTTTTTACGTTTTCGTCCGTTTTTTTACGTTTTTTTTTCCGTTTTTTACGTTTTTCGTCTGAAAAATAAACCCGCACAAAATAAAAATAAAAACTTAACGCCTCGCATCAATTAATGTCACGCATCAACGCGCGAACAATCATGCTTAACACATATTTACCCAAATCTCATAAAATTATATTAAAAAAAAACCAAATAGCCAAAAAAATAAATTTTTAAACACGAGGCCCAACAAATAAGCCCATATAAGAAAAAAAAACAAAGTATTAAACATGAGACCGAAAAAAAAAACCAGCAAAAAAAAAATTAACGCCCCGCAACATCGCGCGGGCAATCACACTTGTTGTTTAAATAACTAGATAACAGATAAACAAACATTAAAGTCGAATATATCACAACTAAGCATCAAAATAAGACGTCTATCAAAATAAAATATCCTGGTCTTAAACATTATAGAGACAATTACGCACTCGATGCCACAACTACTTTTGATGAGATTTTGTTCCGATCTCTACACATGAAGAAAAGAATTACCCTGCAACAAGAAAAGAATGAGTTTAGCATGTCAACCAAGATGCAAAGAACACTCGTAGTAATAGCTTTTGTGCCATGGATCATACTACACAGAAGATTTATGTTAGTGGAAAGCTATCTAAACTTTTTGGTCCTTGTGCAAATATGACCACTAAAAATTCATTTTAAGGCTAAAGTCACTATGATTACCCAATCATTAGAAATGGCACTAATAAAATAGTGATTGTTAGATTAATCTGCAAGTCTGCAACACCTTTTTCTTCTTTTAAATCTACATTAATAAAATTGCTAAAGAAGTTAGACTTTGCACATATCAGCATATCACGTTATATATTATAAAAGGTACCAGAAAACATTTGACAACAAACAAGCCTAAGTATTACTGATAAACTTCCTTAATAGACTAACATATAACGTTGCAGAAGCGGGTTTGGTCTCTGTAACATGATGTGGACTAATAAAACACCATGCAACAAGGTTGCAGAAGCAGGTTTGGTTTCTGTAACATGATGTGGGCTAATAGACTAACATATAACATGATCAAATCTGCTAAGAAAATATGTCTCAACTAAGACCTTCATCTCAAGCAGGCTTATAACTCATAAAAGGAGACAGAAGAAGTTACTTACTAGAGGGAAATACTAGCGTCTTATATAGGCTTCAAGATTTTCCGATAGCTCTTCTTCCATTTCGTCCTTCTCATCTGAACATGTTGAAAGAATTTAACACTGATATCATAATGTATAGAAATATATATTACACATAACTAAAAGTAAAAAAGGAAAAAAGAGTGAAACAATATACCTTCTAAATCTAACCAGTCACGAGTGCATAACAACGCCTCAGCACTTGATGGCGACAATGAGCTTCGATATTTACTCAAGATCCGACCCCCAATACTAAATGATGATTCTGAAGCTACTGTTGTAATTTGAACACTTAATAAATCTTGAGCCATAAGAGCCAATCGCGGATACCTTGCTTGATTATCCTTCCAAAATTGTAAAACATTAATCTTTGTTTTTCTAGGAAGTTCGGGCTCCTCTAAATACAATTTTAATTCGGACATGCCACTTGTTTCAGCTCTTCGAAAACGACTAGGAAAAGACTCAAAATCAGCCAACTCATCGAACTCGTCAATTGATTCACTCTGATTAGCATTTTCATTCCCATCTCCTAAAGAATCATGAATTGTCTCATAATGTAACTCATAATCCACATATAAATCATACAAAGAATCAACTATATCATCCACTTTCTCTTGACGTACTTGAGGTGTCATTTCAAGTTTGGAAAAACAGTAATTAATGAGCTTCTCCTTGTACCGTGGATCCATAATAACCGCAAAACACAAGACTTTACAATAATCATTCCAATACTTGTCAAACTTCTTTTTCATATCTTTTCCCATGTCACTTATCACGGTATCAGAATTGCGAATTGCTTCTTCAATATTAGACTGAATTTTGTAAACTTTGTAAAAGTATAGGTTTGAAGTAGGATAAGAGTTGCCCGAAAATAAGGTTGTGATCTCATAGAAAGGTTTAAGAAACTTGGTAATTTCCCTAATTCTTGTCCATTCATCTTGTGTTGGACAACAAGTATAATTATCATCAACTAGATCCAAACGAGCATATGCATTTTGATAAACTAATGCACAATCAAGCATCATATACGTTGAATTCCATCTCGTTACAACGTCTTGACATACAAGCCTCCCACATTGCAAATGTAGTTGTGCTATACATTCGGCAAAACTAGTCTTTCGTGCATTACTTCCTCTTACATACTTCACCGACTCTCTAACCTTCCCAATAGATCCTTCAATTACCTTTAACCCCGCTTGTACTATAAGATTTAATACATGTGCTCCACAACGCACATGCATAAATTTACCATCACAAACTAACACATTATTCAAACGTAAATTACCTCTTAAAGTTTCAACTAAACCATCATTATATTTAGCATTATCTAGTGTGATCGTAAAAACTTTGTTTTCAATCCCCCATTCTGATAAAAAATTTACCAATACAGATGCTAACATTTTACCTGAATGAGGAGGCGGCACAATGCGAAAGTTTAACACTTTCTTCCTTAATACCCAAGTTTCATCAACATAGTGAGCCGTTAAAGCCATGTATCCATCATTTGTTATAGAACTCCATAAGTCAGCCGTGAAAGAGATCCTACTACTTACCTTTTCTAGCATCGCCTTAAGTTTTGTCTTTTCTCTCTCGTATATAGCTATCACATCTTTCTTTGCTGAATTTCTACATATAGGAGCCGCATCTCGATGCAAAAATTTGTGCAATTGTCTTGTTGCCTCATGCTCAACATATTTAAAGGGATAGTTGTGCTTAATAATAGCAATTGCCATTTTCTCCCGATACATATCTTGATCTAAAGGGGCACGTTTCTGTGGTGGTCCGCCTTCTTCAAAGTTGAAACACTTAAGCATGTGTCGCTTCAAATTTCTAGTTCCAGAACTCGGTTTGGCACAATACACCTTGCCACAGTTATGACAAGTTGCCTTTCTATCGGCAGGGGTTGCTCCTTCAATCTTCTCAAAACAACTCCACACCAAGGAACGATCTTTCATTGAAGTTGCTGAAGAAGCGTCATCTTCGTTATCCCCTTCCATACTTTGCCTCGACATATTTGGAAATTTTTGCTGAAGATAAAAAAAACAAAACACTATAAGTATCTTTAATCATTATTGGAGTCATTAGTAAACACAAAACTTATCATAGTAACAAAAAGTAACAAGCCTAAACACGGCTATAATTCTAGTATAAAAAACAGTTTAAAAGACCCGCTAATTGAGGTAAAAAAACACGTCCCAAACACCTCATTATTGAATTGCAAAAACAGTCTCAAAAACCCCTTAATTCAGTCCCAAATACCCCTTTGATTTGTCTTTTAAAAACCCTAAATTGAATGCTATAATTATCGATATAAAATAAAATAAAAACAATTTGATAATATCATATTTCAATAAATCTGCTAGGATAAATTAAATATGTAAATTAGACTAAATTTAGTGCAAATTATTAAATATATCTATCAATTAATTAGATTAATAAAACCCTAAATTGAATTTGCAAATAATAAAACATAAATATTAATTAATAATTATGCATAAAAAGATAGTATGATACCTGTTGTTGTGTAGTGTTTTATTTGAAACTTGAAACTTGAAACACCCGTTATGAAGAAAAATAAATTCACATTTCCTTCTGTTGTAGAAGAAAGAAAGAAAAAGAACGGGACAAAATAATGGTCGGGGCAAAATTCGCCCATTTCTACATTGATCCCGCCCATTTAGCCCATTGA
>BQNB010019677.1:28891-43061 GCA_026074375.1 Tanacetum coccineum | reverse complement strand
ATACTACTAAAAAAGGGTTTAATACTGATATTGAACATACCGCCATCTCTTTGGTTTCTCTTTTGCGGAAAGACACCTGTTTATTGGGTTTCATTATACGACCACGAGTTAGAACATGTGAATCGGGTGTTTAGAAGTAAGAACTCATATATAAGGATATGAAAATCTGTCGAATATGTCCTGGAAATTAGCTTGACAATACGAACGTGTGATTTTCAACATCAGAAGTGTGAAATATTGTGCCTTACACATCTTGATATGTGCCAAAACAATGATTCCTCGAGGTATAGATTGTGAACTTCGAACCGTAAATCTTTAAGAATTTACGTAGTAATTAGCTATAACTGATTTTCATCGCGAATTTTAAAGAAAGAAGAATCACCTAGCATTAAAAACGTGGTTAGTTGATGGTGACTCTTTTTGAACTTAATATGTGAAGCTCACCTTGCCGGGATATCATTATATGCATAAAAGGTGGCACTTTGGGCTTATCGGTCATTAGGTCATAGAACTTAAGTGGTATGAATAGACAAAAATAAAAACACGACCATATATATCTTTTAGGGTGTCATAAATCCATGTAGTAGAATTGCTCTCTGTCATGTAATAAAACTCCTTAAATCGACATTGAATTTAGTTACCTTTCAATCTTTTCTATGAAAGCAATTTCAACTTTCAATCCCACATAGGCCATAGATAAGAACTGCCGCTAGTTCATATTGGACAAAGTAATGGATCATGCATCTTCAAAGTAATATGATTATTAATGATAGACATGTAGACCCAGCTAAAACAAAAAAAATTAGCCGGTTACAATGTGTTACTTGAACATTTGTATTGGCTTTGAACTTTTTTCTTTCCTTATAAGGGGGGTACTAAAAAAGTTATAGATTGTGAAACACCAACTCTTCAATATTGATGGGCTTTTTTAATGACAACAATAAGATCATTGGTTTTGTTACGTGACCAAAATTTGTCAGATGATGCAATATCCACACCTTCTAAAAGGCTCAATAAATCACATTCAAAACATGTGAAAGTTTAACAATTTGTTACACATGTTTTGAATTTCGCTTGACAATACAAAAGTGTGATGTTTGCCAAACACGAAATGTGACAAAATAATGGTTTATCATGCAACTATGATGATTTGACGAAAGCAATTTCAACCTTCAATCCCATATCGGTTAAGGAAATTAAGCATTGCTAGTTAATATAGCACAGCATAATGGGTTGTGCAAGTTCTAGGTAATATAATGTTTCTATGCGGTATTCATGTGGTTGCTAAACTAATGGACTTAGCGACTACTGTGATATATTACACGGATACTTATATGAACTCATTAACTTTTTCTGCGTTGATAAATATATGTAATTTTTTTTTGAGATCTGCGTTGATAAATATATGTAATTTTTCTTTGAGATGATATGTATGTACTTATATGAACTAACTTTTTCTACATTGATAAATATATGTAATTTTTCTTTGAGATGATATGTATGTACTTATATGAACTCTAACTTTTTCTACATTGATAAATATATGTGATTTTTCTTTGAGATGATATGTATGTAATTATATGAACTCTTTAACTTTTTCTGCATTGATAAATATATGTGATTTTTCTTTGAGATGATATGTATGTACTTATATGAACTCTTTAACTTTTTTTGCATTGATAAATATATGTGATTTTTCTTTGAGATGATACGTATGTTTTTTATTTTAACATTATAGTAATACATGTCTAGACACAGTTGTTTCTAAGCAAGCCCACTCACCCCTTATTAACTAACAAAATGGCACAAGCAGATGAAACAAATGTTTTAAGACCGGTTTTTTAATTGATCCGGTCTAGCCACCGGGTCACTGTTTAACCGACGGTTCAACCGGCGGCAAAACCGGTTTCTGATCACCCGAGCGGTTCACGGTTCAACTCGGGTTATAAAACACGAGATGAAACAACCAGTATGAAAATCTAAACTAACTCACCAATTCTAAATCGAACTAAATCTATACGGTTTTAAACCACTTGAACAAGATGCTAATTTAAGTGAACAAAACTAAGGAAGTAAAAAACAGTTGGTAATAACACTTGGCATAGTGATATAAGAATTATAATTCAAGTGAATTTGTGTGACTTTTTGGATAAAAGATTGATACATTTGAGTAATATAAAAAAGGTTTGTGATTTTAGTGGCAAATTTTTGGTAGCCACCCGCATGGTTCGTTAAGTTGTCTTGCTAATTATAGCAAGATTTTGACATTAGAAAAACATAAACAATTGGAAGTTGAGGAAGGACCTTTAACCGAAATGTTATCTTTCAATCCCACATAGACTAAAGAAATGAAACGTTTCTATTTAATATAACATAGACTAATGGGTCATGCATGTTGAAAGTAATATCATGATCTCACTTTTTTTTTTTTTGAACGGCGGCATTATATTAGAAGCAAGCTAGCAATAGCTAGCAAAGAAAACAATTACATATGATGCGGGTTTTTAAGCCAATCTACCCAACTAAAAGACTTTTTACATCTATGTTTACACCAAATGAAGGATCGGGTGACTACCTCCTCAAATATAAGCGCCTTCGAAGGACAAGCCGAACCAAAAATGCTCTTGTTACGGAAATTCCAAATGTACCACCACAAGACATAACAAACGCCTTCGAACAACTCTTTATGTTTAGAATGAAGACGGATACTCAACAACCATTCTAACCATTCATCATAAGAGGAAACCATCACGACATCAATCTCCCACCAAAGCAAAACCTTGCGAAATATCTCTCTAGATATAGGGCAAGTAAAGAAAATATGGCTAGATGATTCCACATTCTTTTCGCATAAAGGACATAGAATCGACTCAATATCCATGCCTCTTTTAGAGATGTTCAACCGAGTAGGTAAGATGTCCAACTTAACTTTCCAAGCGTGAATATTGACTTTAATAGGCACGGCTTTTATCCAACGGGTTTTGGAAGAGACCACTGGTAACGAGTTTGCGTCAAGGAGATTCCTAACCGAAGCGACTGTAAACTCGCCACAACCTTCTAAAGACCATCTCCATCTATCCTTCGAATCGAAAAGAGTAATTCCCTCCATAATCTTCACGAGCTGAATATATTGAAGCTCTTCAGCTCCAGCTCTTGGAGCTCTACGAAACGAACACAGAAGATCATCATGAGATAACTTCAACGCCACTGAAATATTTTTTTGAGTCTCCAATGCATACATTCTGGGAAAGTCAGATTGGAAAGTGTTGTCGCCCCTCCATTTGTCCTCCCAGAACCGAATGTCTACCCCGTTGCCCATCTTTCTGTGAATGAATCCCATCAAATCAGTCCCCTGCCTCTGAATATGTTGAACCTCCTTGACGATATCCAACCATAAGGACGGATGGTGGCTTCGAACATGTTTACCAATCTTTCCGTCTTCTCCATGTATCCCTTTAATAATTTTGGTCCATAAAGCTGATTGTTGTGTGCAGAAACGCCAAACCCATTTGAATAAAAGAGCTCTATTAAGAGCGTAGAAACTCGAAACTCCAAGACCTCCCTTTTCTTTAGAAGCCAAAACTTTATTCCATTTAACCCATATTGGCTTCTTTCCGTTATGCTCGATACCATTAAAGAAATGACATCTAATGGATTCCATATTGAGAAGAACCTTCGCTGGAACTTTGAATAAGGACATATGGTATATTGGCAACGAACCTAGGACAGATTTCAGAAGAGTTAGCCTTCCCCCGATAGATAAGGTCTTCAACTTCCATTTAGATAAACGAGTTAAAATATTATTGACAATCTCGCTCCACGATTGAATCCGAGACATAAGGCAGCCAACTTTGGAACCTAAATACGAGAAAGGCACTTGAAGAATTGCACATCCAATTTTCTTTGCTGCCTGATCCACCTTGTCGCTAGAAACCGAAATCCCCATGAGTTTACTTTTGAGCATGTTTATCCGTAAACCCGAAGCGTGATAAAAACAGTCCAACACACGAAGAATAGTATCAATATTAGCTTCGCTCCAATGACCCATGAAAACCGCGTCATCCGCATAGAAAAGATGAGAAACTTGAAGAGAAGAACCAACCTGAATACCTCTAAATAAGCCTGCGTCCACCACTCTTTGCATCGAGATATGTAGACTCTCCATGATCAAAAGAAACAAGAACGGCGAGAGAGGATCACCTTGCTTTAGGCCTCTATGGAACTGAAATTCCTTAGTAGGACTACCATTCACAATAACCGAACCTTTGGAAGAGAGTAAGCAATTTTGGATCCAACCACACCACTTCTCACCAAATCCGAACCTTTTTAAAACGTCATCCAAGTAATCCCAACGGACCGAATCATATGCCTTTTCGAAGTCTACCTTAAATATCATCGTATGCTTCTTTTTCATCTTACACCATTGAAATAACTCATTTAAAATGAATGGACCATCTAGAATCTGCCGTTTCGCCACAAAAGCTGATTGAACATCGGATACTAAGTCTTCCAAAACAACCACCAAACGGTTTGCCAAAATCTTGGCAATAATCTTGTATAAACTTCCAATTAAAGTGATAGGTCTGAAATCTTTCATCATTTTAGCCTCTTGAGTCTTTGGGATTAGAGTGATAAACGATGAGTTGCTACCTTTAGGAAATTGCCCATGATTGAAGAAGTATAACACCGCCTCTACCACGTCATTTTCCAGAAAAGTCCAATATCGACGATAGAAGCCAAATGTAAAACCATCAGGTCCAGGCGATTTATCAACCCCACAATCCCAAACCGCTTTCTTGATCTCCTCTCGAGTAACCTCAATTTCCAAAACCATTTGTTGTTCGAGGCTCAATTTATTCGGGAAGTCCAAATCGATATGAAGACGATAATCAGGAGGCTTATTAAAACGACTAGCAAAATAAGAGAGAAACTCATCTTTTACTAGAATAGGAGATTCGATCCATCTACCTTCCACCAAGATACCACGAATTGCAAGTTGGTTTCGTTTTTTATTTAGAACCCCGTGATAATACTTCGAATTTTCGTCTCCTTCTATCGCCCATTTGATCTTCGCTTTTTGAGCCAACTCCATCGTGTCTAATTTGACAAAGTCCTGAATTGATTTAAGGATCTCCATGCGTTTAGAAATAAGAGTCGAGCTGCCCTCCCCCTTGTCCAGTAGCAAATCAATTTTGGACAGCTCTTCTTGTAAGCATTGCTTATGACTTTTTGAGTTTTCTTTGTTGGCTTTAACCCACATACGAATCTTCTCTTTGAGATACTTCATTTTTTTCATAAACATTGATATGGCATTCGAATCGGTCACCTGAGCATCATTCCATGTTTGTTTCACAAAAGTATCGAACCCTTCCAATTCAAACCAATAATGGAAAAAACGAAACGGAGAAGGTCCATAATCATGATGGGACTCACGCATTAAAATAGGCCTATGATCGGATAAGTAACGGTCCAAAGTAATAGATGAAATGTTAGGACATGAATTTAGTAAACCTTCAGAAATAAGGAAGCGGTCGAGTTTGCTCATCTTCGATCCTGATTTATGACACCATGTGAATTTGCAACCGTCTAGAGGGACCTCCTCCAATCCAGCGGATGAAATAAACAAGTTGAAAGCATCAGCACCATGAGCATTAAAAATAGACCCGTGTCTTTCATCTTGTGTACGCACTTCATTAAAATCACCCATTATGATTACATCGCCATTCCAGCTTTTGAGAACTAGAATCAAGTAGTCCCATAGCATCTTCTTTTCACGTAACTCTTGAGGAGCATATACAGAAATAATGATTAACTTCTTACCATTAGGCGCCCATTCCCCTTGAATAATCACAAAGTAATCTGAGATCGTTGAGTTGAGCTTACGAAACAATCTAGGATCCCAAATACAAAGAATACCTCCCGAATTTCCAACGGACGGACTATGAACAAATTCGAATCCAAAGTTACCCCAACATAGTTTGATATTGAAAAGCTCAATATCCTCCATTTTAGTTTCTTGTAAGGACACAAAATTCACCTTGTGTTTTTCACATAACTCCCGGACCCAATCTTTTTTAGCCTTTTGGGCAAGGCCTTGAATGTTCAAAGACAAAAAATTCATCGATTACCATCATTCGCTCCTTGAGAATTAATGATGTCGCCAATGTTGGTTATGCATCCCTCCATATTGTAACCCATTGTTTGTCCCACTTTTATTAATTCCTCCATGAGTTGAAGGATTGATCCTCCAGAACGTGGAATGTCACATTTTTTAAAGTGACCTGAGCATGTAGATCTTTCCGTATCATTCTTATAGCTGTTAAGAGGTGAGTTATTCTTCGTTACTGATTCCTGCTCCACGTCTTGAACCTTATGACCAGAGTTATCGCCTTCCATATCCAACACTTTTGAAGCATTTTTTTGAGCATCCACATCAGTTTCTGGAGTAAAGCCCGGGGGTATTTCAAGGTATCATCAGAATTGGGAATGTCACAGTAGGCACTCTTTTTCTTATCAAGTAAATCATAGATATTGAAAGGGTCTTCCGATCGAGTTTCCTTCTGTACACTATTACAACCTTCTTTCACCTCAACAGAAGCTTGCTCTTTCTCAAAGATTGTTTCGGCCACCTCTTCAAGATCACTCTCTCCTTCCACATTTGGAGTAATACGCAATCCTCCATTTTCATCAAATGAACCTTCGTTACTCAGCTCGTCATCTGACTTACTATCTTGATCAATGTCTTCTTCAAAATCAGGCATCCAACCAGAAACTTCTTTAGCCCGTATCCAAAATGTTTTACCTTGGATAATGACTTTAAACGATTCATAAATGTTCTCAACTAAAGTCGTTTTGATACAAACTCTTTTACTATGAAGGTAACCATCTTCCTGTTCATCAAAATCTAGCAATTCCCCCCACTTAGAAGTAATACGAGAGAAGGTGTTTTTGGACCATACTTTAAGTGGTATACCCTCGATATCAATCCACGTAACTCTTTCATCAACGAAGAAAGAATTGGATGCTTGAAGTAACTGAGCAAACCATGAACCAATGCCCACCTTTGACCTAAACGTCTCTTTTGCACCTTCTGAAGTGAATACAATCATCACCCAAAAACCTCCCATATATTTGAGTTTGACATTAACAAAACCTTCATTAGCTAACACCACGTTCAAATTTGTTAAAGAAGTGAAGTCCTTGACTTTACCCAACAAAGCTAAAGAATAATCCGTCTTATTAGCATACGTTTCATCAAGCACAATCGCCGGTGAATCCTCCTTCTTATGAAACTGATGAGGTCCAGCATTAACGACATGTGCATAAGATTTAGAGTTCACATTCTCCCCACTCTCCTTATAAAAATCCTTAGGAGCACTTTGATCACCCTTATTATGTGACGATTGCGAGTTATTTTTATTCAACGGAGGTCTTTGAAATCTCGCAATATTAGCATGAAGTTTAAAACGCCCAACCCAAATAGTACAAAGATTGTTAACCAAACGATCAACATCAAAGATCTTAATAAAGCGAACAAAGCCAAACCTTTTACCAGCTTTGGACCTCCTATCAGGAATAAAAGCATCAACCACAGTTCCATATTGTTTACATACCGTCCATAGCTCCTTAGCTGAAAACTAATCCGGAAAATTCGTGACAAAAATAGATGAAGAAAGTATAGCTAACTCATCTTCCTTTGATCGATACATCCCCATAGCAGATCAGAACAAACAGCGGAGTTATAAAAGCAAATCTCGAACAGAAAGATTAGGGTTTTAAAAATAGGGTTTAGGGCTTGGGAAATCAATTAGGGTTTGGGAAGGTGAAAAAATTGAAAAACGATTGATTTAGAACAACAACCTTAAACAAATCATGATTCAAATTGAAAAACGATTGGTTTAAATCAAAAAAGATGAAAAAATTGAGATGGATTTGATTCATAAAATTGAGATGGATTTGATTCATGTATATGTATGTAATTATATGAACTCTTTAACTTTTTCTGCATTAATAAATATATGTGATTTTTCTTTGAGATGATATGTATGTACTTATATGAACTCTTTAACTTTTTTTGCGTTGATAAATATATGTGATTTTTCTTTGAGATGATATGTATGTTTTTTATTTTAACATTATAGTAATACATGTCTAGACACAGTTGTTTCTAAGCAAGCCCATTCACCCCTTATTAACTAACAAAATGGCACAAGCAGATGAAACAAATGTTTTAAGACCGGTTTTTTAATTGATCCGGTCGAGCCACCGGGTCACTGTTTAACTGACGGTTCAACCGGCGGCAAAACCGGTTTCTGATCACTCGAGCGGTTCACGGTTCAACTCGGGTTATAAAACACGGGATGAAACAACCAGTATGAAAATCTAAAGTAACTCACCAATTCTAAATTGAACTAAATCTATACGGTTTTAAACCACTTGAACAAGATGCTAATTTAAGTGAACAAAACTAAGGAAGTAAAAAACATTTGGTAATAACACTTGGCATAGTGATATAAGAATTATAATTCAAGTGAATTTGTGTGACTTTTTGGATAAAAGATTGATGCATTTGAGTAATGTAAAAAAGTTTGTGATTTTAGTGGCAAAATTTTGGTAGCCACCCGCATGATTCGTTAAGTTGTCTTGCTAATTATAGCAAGATTTTGACATTAGAAAAACATAAAAAATTGGAAGTTGAGGAAGGACCTTTAACCGAAATGTTATCTTTCAATCCCACATAGACTAAAGAAATGAAACGTTTCTAGTTAATATAACATAGACTAATGGGTCATGCATGTTGAAAGTAATATCATGATCTCACGTAACCGTCGTGATCCGTTGAAATACAATTAGCAGATTACAATGTATTACTTGAAAATGTATCATAACTCTTTAACTTTTTATTTTATTTCATTATGAGTAATACAATTTTTTTACATTTTATTAGTCGTAATATTTTTATTTTACCGATAATACGTTTTTCTATAACCTTTTTTCCTTTATACTAAGCATCAAAGCTTTTTCTAACAGAAAGCTATAAACTTTTCCCTTGAATGACGCCGATTGTTGTAGTGAATCTACATAACAGAAAGTTATAAACTTTTTTTTTTCACACGGGATAACCCAAAGTATCCTTTTTTTATTCGAATAACCCAAAGTATCTTTTTTTTCATACGAGATTATCTAAAGTATCCCTTTTTTTGCGGATAACCCAAAGTATCCTTTTTTTCATATGGGATAACCCAAGTATCACGGACCAGGATAAACCAAAGTATCCTACCAAAGAATAAACGAATGCATTCTCCTCCCGAAAACAAATAAAAAACATTAAATTTTGATGATGACATCCGACAACAAGCGAAGATTAATCTTCATCATGCAGCAACATCAAAAGAAAAGAAACAAAAATAAAGGCAAAGCATAGATTTAAAAAAAAAGACAAATGACGACGGCTAGGGTTTGACGGGGTGGTATAAAAGATGTGGCTCAACTTAGTCACCTAGGTCTGAGGATAGACCCGCTCTGATACCATGTTAGATGATGAAAACCTCATATGTTATGATATATTATTTTACCACTATTTATAAAGTACAAGACATAGAAAAACCCTATGAACCCAACTCACAAGAAAGACTTAGACCAACTAACCTATCACCTAATAGCATTATCGGCTTATTGGTCATAAGGTGATAAGGTCATAGCACTAAAGTGTTATGAAAAGACAAAGGAAAACACGATCATATATATCCTAGGGGGTCTTATATATCCATGAAGTAGAATTTCTCTTTGTCGTATAATGAAACTCTAGAAGTGGACATTGAATTTAGTTACTTTTCAATTTTTTTACGAATGCAATTCCAACCATCAATCCCACAGATAAGAACTGCCGCTAAGTTCATATAGGACAAAGTAATGGATCATGCATCTTTGAATAAATATAATCTTTCCTTTAGTATACTTGTGGCCCAAAAAATTTAGCGGCTTACAAATGTATTAAATGAAAATTTGTATTAACTTTGAAATTTTTTTCTTTCCTTGTAATATAAATTCTTTTGTATTCTGTTTTTAACTCTAAGGCTTTATATATTTTAAAACTCATATGTTTTTGTTCATACAGTAAGGTAACTAAAATTAGTAGTTTTTGAGTGGTGCGGGTGACCAACACTTTGTCTCTTAACATCAGGAAAATATTACATTTAAAGTTTTAAACCATAAAGTTATCAATGTACTGCAACGATATAAAATGCGAGTGCATTTGTTCCTAATAATAGTACTTAAAACCAATCGAGTTTTTGCCTTGACGTACGAGTACTTGTTTGTGTTTATGTTATTACAACGAGTTTTTAAACCTCTAATAGGCTCAACAAACCACATAAAAAACGTGTGAAAGTTTAACAATTTGTTACACATGTTTTGAATTTTGGTTGACAACACAAAAGTTTGATATTTGCGATACACATCCTTGAAATGTGTCGAAACAATGGTTTATCATGCAGCTATGATGATGTGATGTCGTATGGAGTTTGTGTAATAAATTTCAAATAAAAACTTACCAATGAGCTAGCCATCGTAAAGTGGTATGGAAAGACAAAAGAAAAAGCATAGTAATAATTTTGTCTTTGTGTTTAAAATATATGTAGTAGCAACTATTGTTCTCGGTCACATACTACGACTGCATAAGTTTTCGCTATCTTCTGATGAAAGCAATTTTAACTTTGAATCCCACATTGGTTACACAAATGAAGTGTTGCTACTTAATATAACATAACATAATGGGTTATATATGTTCTAGGTGGTATAATGTTGGGCCCTATAATGTTTTCAATAATGGGATTCGTCTCATTCAATATAGTCTCATTATATATATATATATATATATATATATATATATATATATATATACTATAAAGGGGATGAAACACGGCTGCTTTGCTACAGTACCCGGCTCATTATATATATATACTATAAAGGGGATGAAACGTTGCCGTTTATGGCTGCTTTGCTCATTACTCGGCTCTCATTTGGGCCTGGCACATTTGGCATTTTTTTTTGTGTAGGCAATTTGTAAAAAAAAACGTTCGCATTTAAAATAGAAAAAAAAAAAACAAAAATATTGATTTTCCAGATAAAAAAATACTCGCGACATGAGACCCAAAACACATAAGCCCCATATAAAATCATAAACTATTAAACATGAGACCGGGAAAAAAAAGAAAACACCGCACAAATACAAATTAAAATACGCCTCCTTTTGCTGTAAACGAGCGATTATCATTTAAAGCCATGTTCCATAAAATTATATTAAAAAAAACCTGTATAGCCAAAAAAAGAAACCTTTAAACATTAAGCCCCAACATAAGCTCCATATAAAGAAAAAAAAAACAAAACTATTAAAACATGAGGCCGCGAAAAAATAAATACCGCACAAAAATAAAAAAATAAAAAATAATAAGTTTGTCGCCGTAGGAATAAACGACGTAGTTTTCGTTCCACACGGCTACCATGCTCGGCCTTTGTGCTCCAATATTGGGCCAACCCATTTTTTTTTTTTTGTTTTGTTTTTGTAGGCAGTGTAAAAAAAACGCTCGGCACAAAATAGAAAAAAAAATTACAAAAATATTGACTTATTAATATAAAAAAATGTCCGCGACATGAGGCCCAACACATAAGCCCATATATATAAAAACAAACTATTAAACATGAGACCGAAAAAATAAACCCGCACAAATAAAAAATAGAAAAGAATAAAAATAAAATTTTAACGCAAAAATTAACCCGCACTATTAAACATGAGACCGAAAAAATAAACCCGCACAAAATACAATTAAAAAACGCCCTGCAGTAACGCGCGATTCTCATTTAAAGCCCATGTTCCCATAAAATTATTTTTAAAAAAAACCCGTATAGCCAAAAAAAGAAACCTTTAAACATAAGCCCAGCACATAAGCCCATATAAGAAAAAAAACAAACTATTAAACATGAGGTCGAAAAAATAAAACCGCACAAAATAAAAAAAATAAAAATAATAATGCCTCGCGTAAAATAAAACTACGTAGTTTTGTCCAACACGCTACAGTGCTCGGCCCTTTGGGCTCCCAATTTGGGCCAACCCATTTGGTTTTTTTTTTAAGCAATGTAAAAAAAACCGCTCGGCACAAAATAGAAAAAAAATTACAAAAATATTGACTTATTAAGATAAAAAAATACCCGCGACATGAGGCACAACACATAAGCCCATATATAAAAAAACAAACTATTAAACATGAAACCGAAAAAATAAACCCGCACAAATAAAAAATAGAAAAGAATAAAAATAAAATTTTAACGCAAAAATTAACCCGCACTATTAAAAATGAGACCGAAAAAATAAACCCACACGGAATACAATAAAAAACCGTCATGTTCCCATAAAATTATATTAAAAAAAAAACCCGTATAGCCAAAAAAAGAAACCTTTAAACATGAGCCCCACAAATAAGCTCATATAAAAAAAAACAAACTATTAAATATGAGGACGAAAAAATAAAACCACACAAAATAAAAAAAAATAAAAAAATAGTAATGCCTCGCAACTACGCGAAAAAAATTAACGACCCGCAGCAACGCGCGGGTAATCATGCTTGTTCTTCCTATAACCTAAAGATAAAAAACACAACACAAAATGATAAGTATCTTCAATCTTTATTGGAGTCATTATTAAACAAAGAACTTAGCATATTATTGAAAAATGATCTCAAACACGACTTTAATTCAGGGATAGAAACAATCCAAAACACCCGTTAGTTCAAGTATAAAACAGTCCCGAACACCAATTAGTCAGCTGTAAAAACAGTCTTAAACACCTCTTTAATCTAGGTATAAAAACAGTCCCAAACACCCCTTAATTCAATTGTAAAAGTCTTAAATGTCTCTTAAGTTAAGCTCTTAACACAGCCCAAACACCCCTTAATTCATGTATAAATTAGTTCAAAACACCCATTAATTTAAGTATAGAAACGGTCTGAAACACCCATTTTCCAGATGTAAAAGCAGTACCAAACACCCCATTAACTCAACTAATAACAGAGTCTCAAACACCCCTTTAATTCGGCTGTTAAATGGTCCCAAACAGTCTCAACACACCCCATTAGCCCAGCTATTAACACAATTCCAAACACCCCTAACTTCAAGTATAAAACATTCTCAAACGCCACATTATTCAGCTGTAAAAACAGTTTCAAAAACCTCATTAACTCAGCTATTTGCACAGTCCCAAACACCCCTTTAATTCAATTTTAAAAAACGTCCCACATAGTCCTAAACATCCCTTTAATTCATCTTTTAAAAAAGATTCAACATATTAGATTGTATTTAACACAAATAATTAAATATATGAATGTGTCTATCAATTAATTTGACTAACTAAGCTTCAAAATTAAAAAAAATAGTTTGATAATATGATACCTTAATGCTTGATTAGTAGACTGAATGAAAAAGAAGAACGAGAAATATAGAAAAACGAATGGGACAAAATTCGCCTTGTTATGCAACCTGTGCTGCCTAGTTTGCCATTTTGGATTTATATAATTTTATTTAAAGCTATAAGAGCCCATAAAAAAATAAGTGAGAGGCAAAAAACGACCATAACTTTTAAAAAAAGCGCAAAAAAAGTTCTAAAATTACAATTTAAGCAAGATTTGCCACCTCTAATTATGAGCTTGATGGTAGCTTTTCAAATTTTGTGAATATTGTTTTTGGTGGATCGATTTTGTCATAATAGTTTAGGGATGAGCAAAAGAACCAAAGAACCGGATCGGAATCAAGAACCTAACCAGAACCGATAAGAACCAAACCGGAACCAGAACCATCGGTTCCGGTTCCGGTTCTTAATTTTGAGATTTTTTCGGTTCTTGGTTCGGTTCCACCGGTTCTCAGTTCCTGAACCAAATATCCAATTATTCTAAAATTAGGTAATAATTTCCCATACTTCAATTATACACTCCAATATTTCAATTCTATAAAAAAACCTAGGGCCTACTTTATAAACACAGCCAAACACCTTAAACCCTAACCTTTAATCTATTAAAATCATTATCAAAACAATGGAGGTAGGTTTTATTTTTGATTTTTATTTGCATTCTTGCTTCACGATCTTAAACATGTCTAATTCTTTTCTTTGTATAATGATTTT
>BQNB010019677.1:1393-14009 GCA_026074375.1 Tanacetum coccineum | reverse complement strand
TTTTGAAACAACAAATAAAGTTGGTACTTTGAAAACTTGTGAAGAAATTATAGGTTTTAATGATGATAAAGATGTGAAAGGTTTTAATTGTGAGCTAAAAACGGATTCCGAATAGGTCCATGATTTAAAACGTTCGTGATTTAAATTATGGGTTAATTTTAAGGATGATTTTTAAAAATCAAAATAAGTTTTCAATGGCAAACAAAGACGTTATTTTTATTACAACTGAAAACTTGGGGGTCATTGATAAGGAGCACATAACGCAAAAAAAAAAAAAAAGAATAGAATTAAGATGTTTTTTATGCCATGGGTGATCGTTGGGGAGTTAAGGTAGGACGGTTTAAAAAATATGAAGGTTTTCGAGTGGATGTGAAGCGCAAATCTATTGAAGATAAGGTTCATCGTGAGAAGGTGTTCGAGGTTGATGAAGCCCTTGATATTGAGAACTCGAGGGCGAGTTCTTTTCAAGTGTGGGAGATTCATATTGACAAAACCAAGGTCAATCATGTTCGGGATTGGCCTTCACCTAATACATTGCCCAAGGTTAGATATAATAAAGTGGCAGATGTGATGAGTAGAAAGACGACTTTATCGGTGACCATTAGTAACGAGATTGTGAGGTTCGATTCAATCAAGGAGTTGTACGCAAGTGATGAAGATTTTCACAACACTTGGATGGAGCTCAAAACCAAGCAACGTCGGGGTGAGTTTTTTGTACTTGACGGTTATTTGTTTAAAGGTAATCGTTTGTGTATTCCTAATACTTCTCTTAGGAGTCAATTGATTAAGGGGGTACATGTGGGAGGATTGAGTGATCATTTAGGCCGATAAGACCATGGAGAGTGTAGAAAGTCAATTTTATTGGCCTCACTTAAAAAGGGATGTTGGAGCTTTCGTGAAGAGATGTGTCGTGTGTCAAGAAGGAAAGGGTAAAGCATAAAATACAGGTCTTTATATGCCATTTCCCGTACCTGAGAGTCCTTGGGTTGATATTTTGATGAATTTTGTGCTTGGGCTTTTTCGCACTCAACGGGGAGTCGATTCTGTATTTGTTGTTGTTGACAGGTTTTCCAAGATGACGCATTTCATTTCTTGTAAGAAGACTTCAGATACGACACGTATTGCGAGGTTGTTCTTTCAAGAGGTGGTTCGTTTTTATGGAGTTCCAAAGTCCATTACTTCGGATCGGGATAGTAAGTTTCTTGCTCATTTTTGGTTGACACTTTGGAGACGATTGGGTACATCTTTGAATTTTAGTAGTACCGCTCATCCTCAAACGGATGGTCAAACTGAAGAAGTTAATAGCACATTGGGGAATATGATACGTTACTTGTGTGGGGAAAATCCTAAACTTTAGGATGTGTCGTTGGCACAAGCTGAATTTCCTTATAATAGTGCGGTTCATAGTTCCATGGGATTTTCACCATTTCAGGTTGTGTACAAGACTTCTCTAAGGCACGTGGTCGATTTAGTTAATTTACCGGGCAAGAAGAATATTGAAGTAAATACCACTTATAATTTTATTCTTCCTCTTACCACGGTCTATATGATCCATATATTCCTTTGCTAGCTTTGTTAATCATGTCCTCATCATTTCTCCTCTCTTTAGAATAACTCGTCCTCGAGTGCTTGTCCTCATTCACGTCCTCGAAGTGAAATTCATATATATCCAACACATTGAAAGTCTTTGAAATACTCATAGCATTTGGCAAGTCCACCTCATACGCATTATCATTAATCTTTCGAAGTATTTTGTATGGACCATATTTCTTTGGCTGTAGCTTGCTATAAGTCCCAACTGAAAAACGTTCTTTGCGAAGAAACACCATTACCTCATCTCCTACTTGGAACAACTTCTTCCGATGATGCTTATCCGTTGCAATTTTGTACTTAGCATTTTCTTCGGTAATGTTGGCTCACACACCATCATGAGTAGCTTGAACTTCTTCCACCATCTAGGAATAATGTTACTCCTAACAAGTAATGTTACTTGTAAACAAGAGGAAAACCTTATGAGGTTACTGGTATTTGTTTTTTTGAGTCGTGATGTCGTGGGAGTAAGGTTACTAAGCAGAAAAGTAACCTTGTATCGTGCCTTTTTTTTGTGTTGATTGGTAATCTTCTTGATTTTTTCCCAAATTTAGTTCTCCTATAAATATAGGGATTGGGTTTATTCTGTAGACATTCAATAATTAATAAAATTCACGACTTTTTAGTCTTTATCCCTTTGTTATTCGACTTGAACCCGAATTAGGGTTTATAGCATGTTTTCATTCTACGTCAATAATAACCCAAAATCTTAAACATACTTACACGCCCACCAAAAAATTTGGTATTTTCTGGGTTTGGTGTGTTTGTTTGATGAGTGTTGGTGTGTGTATTTGATGATAGATTTTAAATAGCAGCTTAGGATCAAAATGGAGAGATGATGTTAGTGATTGTGTGTGTTAGTGGTGTTGGTGCGAGTGTTAATGGGAATTTTTTTAATTATTTTCTCAGAGTTGCTTTAGCAAATATTTTAAATTAATTACCTATCAACACAAAAATTACAACTCATTTACCAAACCATATTTATGAAATTTAGGAAAATAAACTTTTTATGGCGTGTTTTATTTCTCACTCGCGCCCCCATGCGCCTCATTGTCAATAAATAATTATTGGACACTATTTTATTCCAATATAATGAAAGTTGACTCTTTTATAAGAGCACAAGATATGGTAACACCATTAACACCGACACATCAGCGCAGTTTAACACCATAACACCAACACCCAAAAAACTCAGGTAATCATAACATCATTAACACCACTTTTTGAGATCCACCAAAATTTCTTTTTTCTAATTTTTAAAACAAACTAATAATTCTATTCTATTAATTAAAAATAAAAATTATACTACTTAAAATAAAAACTTACAAGAAATTAAAAAAAATGTGAATTTGAGACCACCATCTTCTCTTCTTCTTAAACAAATCTCCTATAAAATCTTACAAGAAATTAAAAAAAATGTGAATTTGGAACCCACCATCTTCTCTTCTTCTTCAACAAATCTCCTGCACACACTTATTCACACACACACACACACCAAATAAACACAAACACACACACAAAAAACATAAAAACACACACTAAAAAGCACAAACCCACTTTTTAATTCAAAAAAAAAAGAAAAAAAAATGGGGCGTTGCCGGCATTAGTGTGGCAACACCGGCATCAACGCGAAAGCCACGTAGGCATAACGACGGGGTGGGCGTTACCGTACCCAGTGCTCTAATGCTAAAAGACTCTTATACAAGAGTAATATTGTAATAACGAGTTGGAAAATGACCCGCGCGTTGCGGCGAGGGCTAACATGTTACTGCAGCATCTAGGTGGTTAGCTAAAATTAAAAAAAAAACAATACGGGGAAGTTATGGTGATATTCCGTGCAAATAAATTTCTTCCGCATTTGTTGAATAATTTTCAGCATAAACAAAGCTTATTTCTGTCTTTTACAATAGTTTGAAAGAAACATTTGCAGCCCTGAACCACTAAATATCCGTGCCATACGGTATCTTAGAACCCGACGGAATCAAAAATATTAGAACCCATAAAAATTATTAGCAATGCAAAGGATTGATGGTTCCACATAAAACAAAGTATAAGCTACTCACTTCACTAGCATCCTCTGCAGGCTGCATGGAATCTTCTACTGGCGCAGTTTCCTGACAATGAACACATAATTATTTTTAATATTGCATTAAGCTTTCGTTCTGAGACAGTTCAACTACCTACAGACTACGAACATTTCATTTTGCGTATATATTTAAACGGCCAATACTATTTGCCTCATGTTGTCGTGTATATATATTGACTAAAAATTTGTTCATTAAATTTAAGACAGCGTTGACAAAGCCAGATAACATTGATAACAGCATCTCTGAAAAATAAATTAAAGTTCAGAAGATTTAGAAATTAAAACAACACCTTATGCGGCTTTTGGCCCGTTTGACACGTTTACCTCTATGTGTTATTCAAGGCTCCAATAGCTGGCTGTGAAAGCTGACATAGGTGGCATAATGGAGCCATTGTCACCTACTCTTCCTGCATACAAAGTTTTGTTGCAATGTAGCAAAAGTGTTAGTAATTTATTTGCGACATAAATAAATAAAAACCTATGGGTATGGTTGCCTTACCGTGCTTGTGCCTTTCCTCGGGTATTTTGGGAAACCTTGACAGAGTTGGATTAAACTGAATGTTTTTCGTTACCTGATGACGTATGTGGTCTAACAAACCTAATCCGTCTAAAGGAACACCGGTATGGGCTACTTGGTAGATTGTACTAAGTTAGATGATTAGATGGACGATGTCGGATGGACGGCCCGTCTGGATGCTAGGCACATGATGCTAGGTCCAGGACGCTAGGCACAGGATGCTAGGTCCAGGACGCTAGGCCTAGGACGGGAGGCGTCGGATGGACGGCCCCGGATGGACGGCACGTCAGGATGGCGGGCTCGTCCAGACAAAGACCAGATGGAAGGCACTGCATTAACCACCAGGTAATAGCCATGTGCGCATGCGCACCTGCCACCCAGATATTAAGGGATATGCTCCCCCGATTTTAAGGGATATGTCCCCTATGATGATGTCATCTACAGTGTTTAAGGTACTATAAATACCACCACCTTTGGAGGTAAAACACACACTATCTTATCTCTCTCTACTTTCTCTCTCTACTTGTATGTTCATATTATATGCATAATCTCTCTAGTAGAGTTCTGACTTGACCGTCGGAGGGTGGTTCCCGGGGCTTCGGCCTCGGGTCACTTTCTAACGGGTTCTCTCTTGTTTGTAGCAAACTTCTATGCTCGGGATAAGGATGGATGGCACATGAAGGCCATCAGTACCAGCTCGGCGGAATTATGCTTCAACAAATTGACGCCATCCATGAGACATGTTATTCAATCTACCAAAGCTAAGAATGACGGGTCTCATTTCCAATTCACTTAATTTCTTTCAACCTCTCGGTATGCCCAGCGGCCAAGTCAAATAAAAAAAACTTTCATTTCCAATTTTCCAGAATATGAAATTTTTGACCACAAACCATGTATGTTGACCAAAATATCAATTTGGTAACCGCTGGGACCTTTTAAGACGGGATGGATACCCTACCACCAACCATGCCTTTCGGTATGCCTGTCATTCATCGACTCTTCAACGCATACGAAAATGCTAAAACCTTCTCATAGCGAGAACCGGGCAAAGGTTACCTGAAGTACGATCGAAGTATATATTTGTTCGTCATGCGAAAGGCACGCATGCAGTGAACAGCTTCCGGTGGGACAGCGAGGCATGACACATAATGATGCATAACCGTCTTCCTGTGTATCCCAAAGTACGTCAAGACGGGATACCACTACCATGTCATTCGGCATCATTTTGTTTGGTATGGCGCGCGATCTGTACAAGGTTGTTCCATGAGGTCGTTCGGTAATGGGTTGTTCGGCATTGTACTAGGTTAGGTATTGTGGTTCTCCCGGCAATGGGTCACTTCGGTGTAGTGCCCACCGGTAAGTCATGCACAAATTTTGTACAAAGGTGTTATATGATATCAGTCGGTAATGGATCGTTCGGAGTGATGCCTTCCGTATTGTGTTGGGTATGTAAAAGAGGCAGAGTGTCATGCGGTATTGGGTCCTTCAGTGCAGTGCCCACCGGCAAGTATTATTACGTCTGGTATTGTACGCGGGTTGTGCAAGTGATATCATTCGCTTGGTGTTAATCGCCAGCGAGACGTCCGGTATCGCATATTCATGAATTACGTGCATGTTCATGCATACAAATCCACATATGTACGTCAAAGAAGCAAGGGTGTTGCATGATCCAACCGGCAAGTAGTCATCCGTTTCATCTCATCTTCTCCCGGGGTGTAGTTCGATCCCAGGTTCTTCGGTATCATGAGGTTCGGTATGGACCGGCCGAGGGTATCCCATCGGTTGATGGACGCCGAGGGTCTTATTTCCCATCGGTTGTTCTGTCAAGGTTCATCGGTATGATTTGACGGCGAGGTTCTTGCATCGGCGAGAATCGTCTCGGTAATCATGAACATGCAATGGCATGTTGGTAAGTTTCACTTTTGCTCATCCTACTTTGATATGTTGATAGATCACTTTGCTGCCATTGTTAACATCATTTAAAACCAAAAAATTATTTGTACAGTGAGAAAAAACCATTTATTGTTGTCATTTTGTTGTTGCGCCTTGCGGGATGTAAAACACAATGGACGAGTAGAGTTTTCGGGAAGTTTAATTGTTCTATATTAGATTCCCTCCACAGTAGTGAAAGTAGATGGCTAAATTGAATTAACAACGACTTATAGGTTTGAGTATTATATGGCTATGTGTTTAAGAAAACCAATGGATAAATAAGAATTGTGATGTGAGTAGTAACCGTTTGGTTAATGACTAGAAGTTAGGGAGGTACGTTACTTTTCTTGAAACACTAGGTTGTAGAATGGACTTCAAAACTTCAAATTTTATCTTGTTTTGTCAATATGATCTTTAATCATTTTCAAATTTTAAATAAATAATTTGTTTCTCAAAATGTTTACCTTTGTGTATTGCCTTGGTCTCATGGTCCTAATAAATAACCACCTTTAGCTTGTCATACTTTTAGTTACAAGTTTACACCGTTTGGAAGTGATGTACTGCTTGCATTTATCTTATTCTGGCATGCCTTTTTGGTAGCCCGACACCATGTCTTTCGGTATGATTTTTGGTATACCTTGCGGTAGTTCAACGCCATGCCTGCCGGCATACCTTGCGGTAGTTCAATGCCATGCCTTCCGGCATACCTTGCGGTAGTTCAATATGCTTTTAGGTGGTCGATGGTATGTCTTTTGGCATGTTACTTCTTTGGAGACCTTTGAGCATCGACCTCCTGTCCATTGCTCCATCATTTTTCTCCGCTTGTATGACAGTTGTATGACATTTGCCACCTTTTTGCTCCGTCATGCCATGGTTCCGACCAGGTCAAAGAACAGATGAGCGAAATTTATGGCATAATTATAAAGCGCGAAATACACACCAGCGGTTGTTGAAGCGTAACCTCTGAACCAATATGATTTTCACCTCTCCGGTTATTAATCTTGATATATACGACCATAGTCACATGGAACGGGGATCGCTCCGGTACGGGATCGCGGTTCGCTATTTCTTAAAATATGGTACGACGGGGGGTAGGCTCATTTCGGTTCGATTCGGTTCGGTGTACCATATATTCCGGTTCGGTGTACCAAATACTTTGGTACGGCGTACACAACTAATATTGTTTAGTTTCATATAATTTTACACAATAAACCTTCAAACCTCCCATCTACACACAATTGTATTACATAGCCATCAAACGCGTTTTCGAGGCCATAAATCACCGATTTGCTAATTGTTGGATCGTCGATTTGATAATTTTTGGATCGCCGATTCGGTGTGATTGGGAACGATAATGGGAACGACGATGGGAACGATTCGGTTCGCGGTCCACGGCGATCCAGATCGCTACCGAACCGCGATTGGGAACGCGCGATCCAGATCGAAAATCGCCAAGGGTTTGGCGATCCCTGTGACTATGTATACGACCATCGGACTTCGCTTAACCGCCCTACTCTGCCGGATGCTTTCAGAAAATGATGAAGTTTATAAAAATTGCTGAAATATGTTCATTGCATCTCAACCTTCGGAAATAAGCGTGTATCAAATCAATGAACGCCTTTAACCTGCTTGTGACTAACTCATTTCGTTCACGTGGAAGTTTACACCTCTGGTTAGTATTACCTTTTACCCCTAAGAGTCTCAAATCGAAGACATTATATAATCACCTTAACATATCATCAACCAAACCATACATACCCGGTCACTGTGACCTTTTGGTTTCTTGAATTTGGTCCGTCTACTACATATTCATTCACGTATTAAGCTCCAGTTGTCAGGATGGGACCATGAACTTTAATTGTTAACCGTGTCCCAACGGAACTCCAAGCCCCATTATGCCTTAACGTACCGGTGTCAAGTCGCCGAAGACCTTCGTTCCTTGGTCCAGTGATGTCTATGATGATTGATCAAGGTCTTGAGTTGTAATTCCGAATGGTGGACAAGACGGGTGGTGTCGCGGTAGACACATGACCAGATAAGCATATCAACCACCACTTGTGAAGGAGAACTTCAACATACAGGCCCACGACCTAGTTTTGTTGGTTGTGCCCCGGATCCGGATCTCCCACTTTTTGTCCTTCAGTTACTTGTGTTCGGTTTGAGCTCCAATCAATCTTCAACCGTTCTACCGTCATAACAACTCTACCATTCGAACTCTAACCTACATAAGCCTGGACCTACCGTCCCATATTTTTGACGCGAGGAGACGACGCATAGAAGGAGTTAATGATGCAATATCTCAAAGTCTAACAGATCAGATGTGGCAGATCTTTCGGGGTATTAAGATCGAATGGAGCAAGGTATGGACATGTTCCAGAATAGTGGCATGCCGCAGTACCAATAATGGTTGTTCAAACAGCGAAAGGGAAGTAGTCGCTCGACTGGGCTGGTAAGAAGATAGGAATTTGACAAATGCCTGACGGATCGCCGGACGGTGGTGGTTCATCAATGATCATGAACGTCAGTGTGATGGTGCATCTCTATTCAAGAGGTTCGTGAATGCGTGTAGATTGTTTTTCGCTTTCTTAAGGCATGTGTGTGTTTGTTTTATTTTGGGGATGCGTGAGTGTATGATATGCGCCCATTCATCAATCACATCTTAATACCCTTAACTCTTGCTTTTACAGATGTATGCCAATAACCCATATATTATATATACATGAAATCAATCTAGTTTAGTGGAATAATAATAGCAAGATAAAGTACAACGTAATTTCTTTAAATTGTGAGACATGTGTTTCGTCCCCTTTTATTTCTCGGCCATGTTTTTTGGGTTTTATTTCTATGTTTTGAGATCGAGTGGTAAAATTTTAATCACCTTAGGTCATGAGTCATGACCATCAACCTCTCTTGCATTAAGATTTAAAGAATTGGTGGAAACAATGTATTAACGCAACCAATAATAGTAACATGTTTTTCATCTTATAGATAGTTGCTTGATTATCAAAATGACAGAAGGTGGTGTATGTTAGGATTCGTTTATATTGTTATATGAATTTTTACAAAAAAATAAAAATAAAGAGCACGTTGTGCTCTTCCGGTTTGCATAAGGAAGTATGAATAATATATCGATATTTGTTTGCGATATCATTGCCACAAGTAAAAACTACGCTCGCATTTAATGTCTATGAATAATGTCACCCTTACTATTAAATAATGCAATATATATATAAAAAGAATGTATAAGGTTAACGATACTAATAAGATATAGTACCGTCGAACTGGGGGAAGTATAGTGGTGTGATACCTTCGTCGATTGTGTCAAAGTTTCGTAGTGACCTGATTTATGTATTCATCTATATATTGTGTTTGACGTATCTAACGGAAGAGAGCAGAAAAGCTTGCATGTTTAAATTCGCAGGACTAATTATGTGTGACGGTCAATTTGTGAAGACCAAATAAATTGCTCGGTAAGAATTAAAGGCGATACATCGTATTTGCCATATCTAAAGAGAGAAAGCAAAAAGCTTTCATGTTTGATGTTGCCGGTCTAAATTTCTAAGACGGTTATTTGGTGGAAATTTAAGTGAGAACGATAAGGGGTAACAGACATAACACTCTTTTGGCTCCGACGGACGGCTAAACATTTCCGCTCGATACATAGGTGCTAGACAAATTATTATGTGACCCGGATGCCAGCCGGACAACACCTACCGGATGGGGCGTGGTCAATATCTACTGGTTGTAGACAAATTATTATGTGACTCGGATGCCAGCTGGATAACACCTAGCGGTTGGGGCGTGGTCAATGTCTACTGATTGTAGACAAATTATTATGTGACTCGGATGCCAGCCGGATAACACCTACCGGTTGGGGCGTGGTCAATGTCTACTGATTGTAGACAAATTATTATGTGGCTCGGATGCCAGCCGGTTCAGCAACACCTACCGGCTGAGACGTAGTCAATGTCTACTAATATCCACAAATTATTGTGTGACTCGGCGGATGGCTCGCTACCTCCGACCAAAAATTTTCGTTTAGTATGTGGGAATAGATAAAGTATTATGTGATCCCCAACGGACCACTAATCCCCTCCGTTGGTATAAGTGGTCAATATTTATGTCTTGGGAAAATTTGAATGGGAATAGATAAAGTATTATGTGACTCCGGTCGGACCGCTAATCCCCGCTGGTCGAAACGTGTAGTCAATATCTATGTCCTCGAAAAACAAGGAAAGGTGGAAGAAACAACAGAATGGTAAAAAATACATAATATATATTGTAAACAAAACATATCTTATCATCATATGTTTCCGATCGATATACCTTGCAGGTGCAAAGTCCTCATGCGAAAAGAAAGCCGAGCGGAAAGTCGAGCGGCAGATAATAAAGGCGTAGAAAAATACAATATGAAGTTTTGAGTCTAGCATCATTATAACAATACTAGACTAGGGGGACATGACGATGTTCTGGTCTGATTGGAACCCGTTTGTCTAATAGTGTACCAACTTGTGAGTTTCGTAAGTTTTTTCTTTGTAGCGTTTAAGATTTGGGTAGACATAAAATTTCACTAAGCCATGAGGTGAAGGGGACAATAGATGAAGGGCACACATTTACCTCCACATAAAAGACACATCGATATGACACCCAAGTAAGAAGGTCGTTGTTTAGCTATTTCGTACGGCGTTGATGCGCACAATTTAAGTATCGCATCATTGACCGTTAGTCAATAATACTATACTGGGGAGACATGATGACGTATGTGGTCTAACAAACTTAATCCGTCTAAAGGAACACCAGTATGGGCCACTTGGTAGATTTTACTAAGTTAGATGATTGGATGGACGATGTCGGATGGACAGCCCGTCTGGATGCTAGGCCCAAGATGTTAGGCCCAGAATGCTAGGCACGGGATGCTAGGTCCAAGACGCTAGGCACAGGATGCTAGGTCCAGGACGCTAGGCCCAGGACGGGAGGCGTCAGATGGACGGCCTCGGATGGACGGCACGTCAGGATGGCGGGCGTGTCTGGACAAAGACTGGATGGAAGGCACTACATTAACCACCAGGTAATAGCCATGTGCGCATGCGCACCTGCCACCCAGATATTAAGGGATATGCTCCCCCGATTTTAAATGATATGTCCCTCATGATGATGTCATCTACAGTGTTTAAGGTACTATAAATACCATCACCTTTGAAGGTAAAACACACACTATCTAATCTCTCTCTCTCTACTTTCTCTCTCTACTTTTATGTTCATATTATATGCATAATCTCTCTAGTAGAGTTCTGACTTGACCGTCGGAGAGTGGTTCCCGGGGCTTCAGCCTCGGGTCACCTTCTAACGATTTCTCTCTTGTTTGTAGCACACTTCTATGCTCGGGATAAGGATGGATGGCACGTGAAGGCCATCAGTACCAGCCCAGCGGAATTATGCTTCAACATTACCATTTAGCAATTGTGTTTAAAAAGGTATAAAATCTTGTGCAACAACGACCAAAATACATACCCATAAATACCTCTAACCATCTGGCCAACAATGTATGCTAAATATCGCTCCCGTACCAATATCGACTCGACCCCTTTAACAATATATCATTTCTCGGCCGGAGACCCAAAATTATAAAAGGAAGTTCCTGCATAATATATATATAAATAATAAATATATATATAAATATACTAAAAATAATATAAAAAGATTTTTTATATTTTATTATTTGATCTATATATCTAATGTATAATTTAAAATATACATTATAGTTGGTTATAATTCAGTCTTTTTGTATCTATTAATAAATCACATCAAAAAATCAGAATACCAAAAAAAAAAAAAACCAAAAATAGGCCGATTTTGACCGACTCATGACCGATTTTACCAAAAACCATTAAATTACCGATAAGTGTTAAAAAACGTATCGCTGAGTACATAATCCCAGTGATATATCGGCCGCCAAGGCCGATATTTACAACACGCATATACCAGACCGACATCATGAGGCAGCAACAATCGTATCTTCCCTGACAAATTCCATAACATATTGAAAACATAAGCTTATGACAAAATTATCTTCTCACATTCACACACGCTACTCGATCCCCACATCCCTTTGTTAATACACTAAATTTTATTGGAGTAACAATTCAGTTTTTATTGAAGTAATAATTTTAAGGTTACTTGTTTACTTCAATTCGTTTTTGGATCCCTGATTTATACAGTAAGACTGAAAGGCGCATTTCACATATTAAGTATTGGTGGAAAATTGACAATATTGCAGCGTCATCCACATAACCAATATCAGTGTGTAATGAAATTTTAGCATCTATTTGCGTGGTAAATGCTCAGCAACCTTTATTACTTCAGGATAGATATGTTTAACAGATATAATAGCTTACGCAAACAATATATGTGAGGCCTTCAAAGAGAAGGTAAAATATTATTGGCGCACCACATATGACAGAAATAGCTGTGAAGAATAAAATAACCTGGGA
>BQNB010019676.1:50323-63859 GCA_026074375.1 Tanacetum coccineum | reverse complement strand
ACTATTCTTTTGTAAGTACTTGTCAAATAAAATAGGTTTGAATTGGATATTTGGAATTCAACTTACAATTTTCTAGGGTTGAGCAACGGGTAAAACTCGAACCGAACTAAATAAACTTGAGCTGAACTGAAAATTGCAATTGATGAAAACGAGAACCGAGAATCAAACTGAAGTTAAGAGAGCGAAACCGAAATCAAACCAAAGTTATGAAAGAAACAGATTTAGATAGGTAATGTGTATTTTGCCTTGTTTTGACCCGAACCGACCCGAGAAAAACCAAAACCGAAAACCATAATTATATAAAACCAAAAACCAAACCGAATTATGTCGGTTCGGCCCGGTTCAGCTCGGTTTTTCAGCTTGCTCAGCCCTACAATTTTCTTTGTCTTACATGAAAGCTCCTTATGTAAACGTTCAGTATCAAAGTTTACAAATAGCTAATGTAGTTTCTGCTAAACCAAAATTGACGTTCAAAACTCAAACTAAAAGAACTTGTAAATATAATAACATCATCCAACAAAAAAATATTAGAAAAATATGTTTGGGCTTAGAAGTGGGCTTAGGTTGAGCTAACAACCATCTAAAGTTGCCTAATGAAATAATAGGATTTGTCCAAATGTCCAATAATGCTTGGAGTTGGACTATACAAGTTGAGAAGTTGAAAAACTTAAATAAGTTTTGTGTTGTGTCAAAATCCTGTTAGTGATAGGCTAATAGCAGAGGAAACCACTTGGTCATAATCCAATAAATTATTGTCATTTTCCTATAATTTTTAGTTGAGATCAGAAGTTCTTAGGCTCGCCAACAACTTTTGAGCTTGAGATGTAACACTTAGCAAAGCCGAACTAGAAATTTGTTTGTGGTTTACTGGTATAGGTCACGTACGACTGTACAAGCTTAGAAAAAAACTGAAGTAATATCGTGTACGTCTTAACAACTATCAAACTAGATTTAGCGAATCAAATATGTCCGTGCTTGAAAAACTAATGTCCGCCTGGCGCGCCTGCTTGACTAAATCTACACCTCCAACATTAAACCTGTTCATGGGAGAGTGGGACATGGGAATGCGAAAGTTATTTCATCTGATGGTCACATTGCACAGATCTTGTGACACACTTATGCTTCTTGTGCATATGTTTAATACCACTCCAATAAGTTCATAAATCTATTCAATATTCAAAAGTTAGTTATTTATCGCTGAGATCGAAGATCCAATGTAATCGACCAACTAAGTTTTCATATAACTTGCAACTCGTCAAGTGGGTAAAATTTGGAAGGTCAAACTCAAAAACGTACAAAAGCTGAAAATACTTGTTTACCAGACCCGTATAAAAACTACCCGTTTTAACCCACTCATTTTCGTCGACTAATTCTCATAATGGTTAGATGTCCCGTGAGGGAAATAAGTCATGAATTTAAGGTCCATCATGCTGTTCCCACCCTGTAATAATGGTCAAGGCCAAAAGAGGGTGCCACACTTATTATTACAACACATATGCCATGAATACTTACCCTTTTGAATACTATTTGGCACACACCTTTGCTGAACCTTTAAGCTAAGCAAACCCCAGTTTGCTTTTCACTTTTCCTTCCTCTGGATAATTCATATTAAATCATAATCATGCTAATTATACTAAGTATTCATCATTACTTTACAATACAAAAAAAGTTGTTTAAACAATAAATCACACCTTAATCATCTATACATTAACCCTCCGGTTTAGAAAATAAGACTACTAAGAGGGTAATTCGTTTACTCTATTTGGATTTTGGTTTGATATAGGGTACGACCAAGTACCATTTTACGCATATGCATATAATCTTCGTCTTAAAAATTGCTTAATTTATCTTATAGATCAATCTATGGAGTTTTAAATGTTAACTTGTGTTTCTTACGTATGTACTAACCGTTCATAATTTTAGAAATGAATCCGGAGGCACGTACAGACAAAATAGAGGGCAGGTAGTTGTGGTCTCTATTATGTATGCCATTGTCTCTAAGATACGATTCTCAATCCAAAATTGAGGGGTATGCAAGTAATTAGCTATTACTGTATAAAGTAAATGTACAGCAAATATAGCATTCTAACGGGAAAAACATTATAAGTTGACATGAGAAAGCAAGCTAAGGTCACACTGAAACATAGCCACTTTGTTATCATGGATGAAGAATAAGAACTAGTCATCATTTTGCTCCCTTTTGAAGAGTTTAATGCTATCACAAAAATTGAGGACAAAGCAACCACCAGTACACCATAAAGACCTCTATATATACTAGCATTTGAGTGGCACTAAATACATAAAGAAACTTAGAATGACAAAAATGAATTTCCTACTTCTCTGTGTCAGTTTTCTAACTGTTATCTCGTTCACTACTACAAAAGCTCAAAATAGAGCTCCTCATGGGCTCGTTTATGAACACCCAATGGCTTTCTCCCCATCTGCCTACACATTCTTCCACCCAAAAGCAAACCCGCCAAGCATTCAAGACCCGTGTGAGGAGTCTAATTGCTCACCGTTGCCTATAGCGGCTACAGTTGAATCAAGCTTAGCAGAGGAAAGCAGAGCTAAAAATGAGAAAAGTGAGAGCAAAGTTGGAGCTGGAGGCATTATGGGTGTGATATTTGGTTTTATGTTTGTGGTTCTTCTAGCTATGGGTGCCTACTATGGGGTGACTAACCATCGAAGGAACTCGAGGCGAGAAAATACAATTCTACCATCCGTTTGATGTTTAGGTAGATTGTTCTATTTTGTCCTGCTACTGTCCACTTCTTGTTTCACTTAAGACGAGATGTAACGTCTTTATTAGTAATTAAGGCATGTCATTATGTATGATATCATATTTATGAAGTGTTTCATCCTAAGAGTTACATTGACATAAAAACTATAAGAAACTCAAAATTGAAAACAGTTTTAAAGCAAGACATACCAGCATCAAGATTTGCCGAAATGAAGAACATGACTGCAAAATGTAGATCAGTAGTTCAAGATACAATCTCATAACAAGAGATAAACCTAAAACAGCCAACTTAATCTATCGTTGTTGCAGAGGTTAGCAATGATTTCACATGTTCATTCCTAAATTAACCTTCAACAACCCAATGAGGATGACTTTGCCAAATTTTTATCCAAAAAATCTGCTGTTAAGAGATGTACTTTGATTCGTCGTAGTTAGATTTCACAATCTGAAATTCACTACAAATAATCTACTCCGTAATATATTAAAATTCAACGGATACTTACTGGTTTATAGTAGCTACAGTCTGATGTGCTAAAAATAATAAAACTAAGAAATTATGACTTTGCAGAGTCGGAAGGTAAATCTACTTTCCGAATTACAGCTTTGGCTTGCACATAAATGTTCAGTATATCACGATATCATAGCAATGGTAAATTCGCATCAAAAACTTGACTCAAAATAGTCTTGAAAAATAAGCACTGATAAAGTGATGGCATGTTATCAATGCCATGGTCTAGGTGGCATTCATTATGTGAATGAAGTCAAGAATTCATAGCATATATAGCTCTTACAACATGAAGCCAAACATATTCATGTATTGGTTTTGCATCTCTACCATTTTCTCGAGCCAAGCTCCTGGATTGCTGGTCGAAAAGCCCGATCAACAGCTTTGTTCCAATAATGTGCAATGTCGAACTGAGATTTCTTTCCAAGATTAGGCTCTTTCATCTAAAAATTTCGATATAGAAGCTTGAAATCAGTTGCCAGAAAATGTACACTTCTGATGTATTGAACGATACATTTTTCTACTTTAAAGTTAATTAAGTTTTAGCCACAAACAGCAAGCATAAATTTATGATCCTAACTCTTAAACGATAAGCTCAAGTACATTCCCTAACAAACATCAATTAAATGTTCTACCAGAAAAGCATATTCTACTGCATGAGATCCATTTGAATTATGTATGAGCATTTAATTGATAGTAGCATGTAATTACAATGATAATTCTTATAGTAACATATTACAGTATTACTTTCTACTAAAGTTTATAACAATTAATAACATGTTACTAGCATTTAACCAACAGCTAATTCTGATAGTGATATTAGTAGTAACACTTACGAGTATAATTTATTGATATTGATAGTAACAATTGGATAGTAATCAAACTGTCCACGCAATTCTAAACCAACTCAGTTTGAGCTATTCAAGACAGCTATTTAACAATCACAATCGCACATGACCTCAAGTAAAACTTTGACTCTCTAAGGACTAAGCTTTGCTTTACGACCCATTACTATTCTATCATCTGCTGCAGTTTCCACTGCTCATCTCCTGTGTTTCTAGAAATATGAACTCATCAGGCAGTTTACAAATACCAAAGTTCGCTCAGAAATTAATTTTGCCTTGCATCACTCAACAGTTGCTTAAATGGAAACATGATACACGGGTTTCAAGTGAATCTTTGACTTTAAAAAAGAAAATAAAAACAGTACACCGGTTTCTAACTTCACATGTTTATTTTTTATTCTTTTTTGGCCAAAAGATCGAGATTATACACAGAACTTTGATAAACTTGGTTTGAACGACTTTAACACCACAAGACTTGATCTTTGACCGACTTGAACAAACTTGACCTTTAACATGACGCAACTTAAACACTTGCACTTTGACATGAACCCTTGAATAGTTGAATTTACAACAACAACAACAACGATACCCAATCCCGCCAAGGCAGGGTATGGGGGAGGTGAGATGTAGACAGATCATACCCCTACCCTTGACGGGTAAGGAGACTGCTTCCAGGTAGACCTCCGGCTAAGAGAGAGAGAGAGAGAGAGGTTTTTTTTTTTTTTTAATTATAGATATCATTACTGTTTATGACAATATGATAAAGAAAGGAAACAAACCATGCGAAGGTACAAGAGCAAGATGCAAAAGACAAGAAAGGGCACATATCAGGCAAGACTAAGCGAAAGCAACAACGCAAAGCACAAAGGCGCAAAGCAAGCATACAAACACGGGGGCAGGCAAAGCAAGAACGAGCAGGCAAACACGATAAGCAACCATTCGACAAAGACGAGAAGCCATACAAAGAGCAATAGAGCAAAAATCCCATAGGGCACAAAGAAGAATAAACACTAAAGCGGAGCAAACTAGCCTAAAAAGGCATAGAGGCCCTACCAAAAAAAGCAACAAGAAGAGAAGCAAACAAGCATCGACACAACACGGAAGCACACAAGCATCGACACAAGCAACACACAAGAGAAGCAAGAAACACAAAAAAGCAAAGCAACAATGCAAAGCAAAAAGGCATAAAGCACGCATACTAACACGGGGCAGGCAAAGCAGGGACAGGCAGGCAAGCACGCAAAGCAAAACATCCGACAAAACTAGGAGGCATACAAAAGGCAAAACCAAACCAAACCAAACCCAACCCTATACACCCTCCATATAACCTTCTAACCTAATTCTACCCCACCAATCTAACCTATCAAACTAAAACGCGAAAAGGCAAACCAGAAAGACACAAAAGACACAAGGCAAGCAAAACACAGACAACAAAATGAAAACAACTAAAAAAGGGAGCAAGAAAAACGACCACAAAAACCACTACACAACACGGCAACATGAAAACGAGTAAAGCCGACCCAAAGTCGACCCCCTAACCACCTAACCTAATTCTAGCTCTCCACTCGTTCCTATCAGAGGTCATGTCCTCGGACAAGAGAAGCTCCTTCATGTCGTGCTTCATTCTATCTTCCCACCTAAGTTTAGGTCTACCCCTTTTCCTCAAGCCGTCTACAACCAGAGTCTCGACTCTCCTAACTGGTGATGACTGTGGTCTTCTCCTGACATGTCCGAACCATCTCAGCCGTCCTTCTCTCATCTTGTTAATGATCGTCTCGACTTCAAGTTGCGCTCTATAAACTCCATTAGGGATCATGTCAAGCAATGTCTTACCACAAGTCCGCCTTAGAATTCTTAATTCCGCTACTTCCACCTTAGCATTCTTGAATAGTTGAATTTGAACCCATTAAACCTTAAATTTAAAGCAGTATGACCACCTACACTTTGATATGAACATAACCCATTTGAAAAGTTGAAAAAAAAACAGAAACAACCTTCCCGCCGAGTCACCCATATAATCTCGCTTGAGACCTAGACTTATAATTGCAGAGCTTATATCAACACCCTGGTTGAAGTGAGAGGACGAACCCTTGATGACTTTCTTGAAAACCCCAACACAAAACAAAAGGCACTAAAAAACCTTCACATCCATTTCATCTCTAACAAAGTCACTTTAAACCACAAATGAAGGGCAAACATGACAAATTTAGACACCACTTTGCTGAACACTGAGACAGCAAATCCATTTGCCTTGAGACAATGATAAACAGAATTGTTGATGGTGGCGTCGAACCAGAGAAAGGATGTCGATGAACTAAATCATTTGCAGTGGTGGGTAAATGTTGATGAAAGAGAGAAGATAAGTGAGTAAATGATTTATAGGCGGAAAAATTTATGTAAAGAGGCATATTAACAGCTTTATTTAGTTTTCATGTTTTAGGCAAGTGTTTGGTGTCCAAGGTTTAAGAATCAATTTATAAAGCAATTACAATGGTAGGGAAATACATCTTTCCCCTTCTTCAAGTGTAGTATTATGTCTCTTTGTGACTCGAATCAATATATTTTCAACTTTTTGCCAAAAAAAAAAAAAAAACTGTGAATACTTTTTGAAACGGCAGAACTAGATTATAAGCTCTCAACAAAATGCCATGCAGAGAGCGCTTAATTTTCGAAAAAAAAACTGCATTGTTTGAGCGTTCTGCAATTCTGCGCAATTCAAGATTAAAGAGGTATAATCACCAGGATTGGAGAGGCAGCATTCTGCAAATCGGCTTAATTTAGGATTAAAGAGGTAAAATCACCAGGATTAGAGAGGCAGTTTGTATAGGCAACTGCCAAACTGCTTATATCAACCTCACATAAGCAGATAATCAGAAGCAGATTGCTTATATCCACACACTCAGAACTGTTTATCTGTTGTATCAAAATGCAATAAGGAGATAAGCAGTTCTACCAGGCAATCGCAAACACCCCCTACTATGTTTATATAAGGGTTTAAGCTATAGAAGAGTAACACAGTTTCCTTTATGTTCTATTATCATATGTGTACTTATTTTCGTTCCGCTATCTGTTACAAAATTTCAAACTTTGTTCCGATGGTATTTTGGTAAGTTCGAAGGTGTTGAAACGTCATCAATAAGTATGATATCGGAACAAAATTTGAAAGTTTGTAGCATATATTGGAATGCAAAAAAAGTTGACATATTGTAACGCCCCCAAAGCCTAAAGCAATGGACTATCGAGTATCCTTCTATAGTTCTATGTTCAAATAAAATGCAATGTAAGAAATAGTGTCTGGATTTGCATGTAACAAAACGCAAGAATTAGATATGCATCTATTTAAGTGCTTGGCAATTCTGCTTATTTAAGAGATTACATAATCAAAATTAGATAAGCAGATAATCATAAGCAACTTGCTTCTATCCAAACACGTCAAAAATTATCTGTATATCAAAACACAATAAACAAGTTCTGGCATCGGTTAGATAACTTCTTAACTAAATAAGAGGTTTTCATTTAATAGCTAACGACAACTTCTCGTCTTTATTGACGCTACATAGCTAGACATCTCATAGCAGTTTATCCCTCCTCGGTGACAATCGCAAAAAAAATCTTCATCGTCACCTCCTACGTTAATCTTAACGTATCAATAAAAATGACACAAAAAAACCCTCTGTGATAACATTCCAAAATTGCCGTAAATTAAAGATTAAGCAGAAACATGTTACTATGTCCAAAGTTTTGAGTTGTCATTCTAAGACTAGGCAGAAACATAATGACTTTTAACTAAGAATCAAATAGGGTTAATAAACAAAGCTATCACTAAACTTTCAAAAAAAATGCCCCTGAGGTAACGAACTTCCATTTTGTTCATTTAGGCTACTTAAGTTATAGGAAGAATATTGTTCTATAATTTCATTGTTAATCAGAGTAACTTGAACGCATATTTTTGGAAAAGTTAAGTAACGCAAATGTCGTGTTTTTACAAGTTCAATGATGTGTACGCATAAATGTGATGTTTCATAAGTAACCCGAAGTTAACAAAATGAAAGTTCATTACCTTAGGCGCATTTTTGGAAAGTTTAGTGACATATATGTGTATTAACCCTATTATAATAATACTTAAACATCGAGTAAAACTAAAGCACACTAACTTTGTGTAGGTAGGTTTGATCATTAAATAAACATAACAACTAACAATCGTCAAGGTGGCCCGAAAGTCTCTCCGGGTTCAAACCTCGTTGGGTAAACATCTTAGGAAAAGTCTCAAAACAGCCACGGGGCCACACACATCTAAGCCAAATAGGCTCGACTTTCCCTGGGTAGCCTAAACAGACAAAACAGGGATCCCTCTCCTTGTGAAAAAACATATTAACTAACCAACCATACCTAAACCAAAGTGACAGAACCAGGGTGGGTGTGTCCCGGGACACCCATGGATTTTTACGGCGCAGTGCTAATTTTGTAAAAAAAAATCCGTTGGTCATTTTGAGTGCTAAACCGCTATATATAAACATGGTAATCCTAATTTTCAAATGCGCTAACAATAAAGTAAGGGGGTGTTTGTTTCGGCTTATATGTGGGCTTATGAGCTTATCTGATTCCGGCTTATATAACATAAGTCCCAATTTTCCGGCTTATTTTTAGACTTGTGGGCTTATATAAGTTTACTCAAACGCGCTAACAATAAAGTAAATCCCGGAAATGCACGTGGTCATTTTGAGTGCTAAACCGGTATATATAAACATGGTAATCCTAGTTTTCAAACGCGCTAACAATAAAGTAAATCAAATCAAGCACACACACAAAAAAAAAACCTAAAAATCCTAATAAGGTAAATAAATAAAAACCTGAGATTTAGGTTTAGGTTGGTTTTTCGCAATGGTGTCGTAAATGTCTTTACGCTGCTGGAACACAATTAAGCCGGTGAGTGCACTTCCTAGGGCAGCACCCAATACACGCTCCTGTAAAATAACAACAACCCTAATAATTTGTTAAAATAATTATATACATATAAAAAGTGTTTCTATAAATATACATTCAAATAGAAGGTGACCTGAGCGAGGATGCTGATCATGGCGAATTATTTGTCAAATTCGCAGTTGGGTCAAATGGAATGATTTTGGTTTTGGTTTTGGGGATGAATGAATCAAGTTTCACTACATGTCCTTGTGTTTTCTAGTTTTTTATTTCAACCCCAAAAAGGCAAAAACTACTAGGTTTCCTAAAATCGAACAGGATCGATCAAAATCGAACCGGACCGATAACTGGTTTGATCTAAAACACTGGATCGAGGACCGGAGATGTTCGGTCCATGTTCGGGTCGGTCTGGTACAACAATGCATAATGACTGGTTTTGCGTAAGACCGAACCGGACCGTGAACGGATATGAGGAAAATGATGGACCGAAAACCGGACCGAAATATGTTCGGTCCTTTCTGGTGAGTCTGATCCGGTTCACGGTCTATTATTTTGTGGTTAACAAAGTGTATTTTATTAAATAGTCAAAAATGAATAATTATAATTGATTGACAATTTCAAAAGAGATAGTACAATTTTAAAAGACATGGTAGCACAACAAACAATTAATTTCTATTGAATGATTCAAATTCTTATAATTAGTTGTAATAGAAAACAACTTGTTAATCAGTCTTTAAGGACTCTTGTTGGCTAAACCTTTTTTTTAATTATTTTGTTCGAAAATAATTGTCTTAAACAGCTTATGAAAGTATTTATAATCATGGTTGCTTAACTTTTTTTTTTGCTTTTTCACATTTTGATGGTCTTACCGGATTGAGAATACTTTCATTAGGTTTTTGTAATTATGGACCTTTATGTCCATCTGAGTAAAATTCACTTATTTATTTTTATTACTTCATTCGTCTCATAAAGGTATGCATGACAAAAGTAACAATATCAGTAAGCAGTAGCAGTAAGCATCAACAGTGAGCAATAATTATTTTTTATAAAATGTTTGGTAATGTAGATGTAATTGTAATCATAATGCGTAAAACAATTTCTAAATGCTCAACGCTCATGAATACTACTTAAATCAACTTTGAAAAAGATAATTATTTTATTTTAATCTAATTTTATTTCCGCTAACAAAGAAGATAACGCTATCCTCAGTTTGTCAAACGAGCATTAATGTCACAACGTTCAACGATCACCACTCACCGCTTCTAAATGCTTCGCGCCAAACACACCGCAAGTCTCCACTTTCATTATGTACAATGTTTTAAAAAATCTCACTAACTACATTCATCACCGATCAAATACTCTATGATACAAAATTGAGCACGGTCCAAGGACCGGACCGGACCGGACCGAAGACCGAGTTGGTCCAAAATGCCGGACCGAGGACCGGACTGAAATGGTACTGTCCGGTCCGGGTCGGTCCGGTCCCGGTCGGTCTTCAGTCCGGTCCGGTCCTACACAGCATAATCATCGGATTTTTGGTCGGACCGAGCCGGACATGACCGGACCGAGACCGAAAGTAACAAAAACTCCGGACCGAGGACCGGACCGAAATACGTTCGGTCCGATCCGGTCTGGTCCGGTTTTCCGGTCCGGTCCGGTCTCCGGTCAGGTATGCTCACCCCTAACCAGAGGTGCAAATTTACCGGTTAAAACCGGTTATCGGTTTTTGTAAAACCGGTTATAAAAAAACCGGTTTTTACAAAAACCGGTTTCGGTTTTATCGGTTTTTTCGAAATCGGTTTTTTTCGGTTATAAATGTTCGGAATCGGTTTTTTCGGTTATTATCGGTTTTTTACCGGTTCGGTTTTTTTTCGGTTATAAATGTTTGGAATCGGTTTTTATACCGGTTCGGTTTTTTTCGGAATTTAAAACTTCGAACATTTATTTAATAAACTTGTTAATTATCAAACATTTAATTAAAAAATACACCGGAAACATACTAAACAAATACAATCATAACTTTTTATTTGCACCGGAAACATACTAAAAAAATACAACCATAACTTTTATTTAAACAATACAATTATACAAATAAAAACATATAAAAAAAATTAATTTTTTTTTAAAAAGATAAAAAAAAATACACCGAAAACATACTAAACAAATACAATCATAACTTTTTATTTGTACCGGAAACATACTAAAAAAATACAACCATAGCTTTTATTTAAACAATACAATTATACAACTAAAAATATATAAAAAAAAATAAAAAAAAAAAAAAAATTTTTTTTTTTTAAATAAATAAAAAACCGGTTAAAACCGGTTTTTTTTAAAAACCGGTTAAAACCGGGTTTAAAACCGGTAAAAAACCGGTATCATATTAAAACCGAAAACCGGTCTAACCGGTTCGGTTATTGAAAACCGGTTTCGGTTTTAAAAAAACCGGTTTTTTTAAAAACCGGTTCCGGTTTTTTGGACCGGTTTTTAAAAAAACCGGTTTTGGTTTGCATCCCTACCCCTAACTATATCATATCTCACCACTAAAGTCTATTTTCATTAGTTAAAAACTTACACTTGTTTTGGTACATCTTAGAATAGTAACTTGACTTAATATGATACGGAGTAAGTAAACTTGACACATAAAATAAAGATGTCCGCGAATAATCCGAGATGAAGAAAGTAACATTTAAATAGTAAATTGCAAGCTCATCTTTATAGTTTGCTTAAATTTAAGACTTCTACTTTAAGAACCAGTTCAATTTCAAATAAATCTGACTTAATTCAATTTTCAAATAAATCTGACTTAATTCAATTTTGATTGTTCACTAGTGTGAACACCCTAATTTTATGCACCTAAGCATACTTGGGCTTGAAAGACAATAGGCCTACACAGCGACACCAACAACTTAGCCCAATAATACATTGATTTGGTCTTTACACCTATCAGCATCACTCGATGCATAAAATTGTACTGTGAATATATTGACGATCATCCTTTTTTATTAGTTTACCAAAGAGTCATGTCAAACGTTTGGTCGATACTTATTTAATATTACAAAGTTATTCTATCATTAGAATCCATGATCTTGTTGAGGTTGGCATTGGATATTTTTGATGTTTCATTTGTGTTAGTTTTTGATTTTATTGTCAAATATATGGAGAAATAGTGATTTTTAGTACAAAACAAGCTAGATACAAACTCTTAGACAAACAATGATAATCTATTACTTGGTGGTCTCACGAATGGTTACAAATATAAAGAATCCAAACAAAAACTTTTGTTTTGGACATGTGTTGTTCTTCTCTAATCTGTCAGCTCCGATTCAGTTATTCTATTTTTCTGCTCACTCGTATTCCACCATGTCTATATCACTATTTTTAGCTTCAAACATCGATGATTCGATTACGAAACTGAGGACTAGTGACCCGAACAGACGAATCTAAGATCCAAAATTTCACAAATCTACCATTGGTTTGGATTGGTTCGGTTGTTCTCTAATCTGTCGGTTCCGGTTTAGCTCTTTTGTTGTTATGCTCATCCCTACTCCACCATGTTCATATCACTATTTTTAGCTTCAAACATCGAACTCGATTAGGCTCGCTGTAACACCCTCAAAATGGGACAACAGCGAAAGGTAACCGGGGGTGCTACTTCATAGCACAAACTACAGAAAACGACCTATAAATGAGACGTTTTGAAAAAGATTATGTAACAATCCGTATTTTTGATCAATGTACGACGCTATTTAATTTACTATTTTTTTTTCTCGTACGCGTTTGCTTTTAATTTTAATCGATACGTTAAATCGCGTAAACTAAAAATCAACAATCAACGTAAACGGGCACCAAACAAATTAAAGTTTAGGTCAAGAAATCATTATATTATTATTACTAAAGTAATAATTAACAAATTATGTTTTATTTTTGTCGATTACGTAAAGCGTTTACGTCACGCTAAAATACGTTTAGGCATACCCGGAACTACCGAAACTTTTCTACGCTTCAACAAATACCCAATATTATATCCAATACCTAAAGTTTTATAAAAATTAACCTATGTTAACATTGTTAGTCAAGTTGTACATAAAATAAATGAACTAGAACATACACTTTACTGTTTATATCTTTATACATTTTATACTTCAAGTAAATGCAAAATATTTTGTTAAATACCAAAAATCACCAACTAGCACCCTCCCCCTCCTAAATTTCGTGGCATATGTGATCCCTAGGGGACCAAGAGCACACAAACTAACCACTTGATCTTGTACAAACCTTTCTCATTAAACCTAAAGTGTTCATGTCTAGTTTTGACCAAAGGTTTTCCTTAATTCCCTCCCATGGTCCCTTTGAACTTTGACCACTTCTAATAGAAGGCTTGACTAGTCCAAGTCATATATAAGCATGCACAACTAGATACATATCACACACACTTCATTTACAAAGTGAAAATCAAACAAATACTCCCTCTTGCTCACTACAAGCCCACGGCTCAAAAGCCCTCCCCCACACAAACCATACAA